>MINK01014112.1:0-11571 GCA_001735545.1 Phormia regina
GTAAGAAAGTAACAGTAGGTTAAGCTTGACGATAAGATACCCTACCCTTTACCATTGGGTTTAAGAAAATAGATCTTATATGACATTTATGGTAATTTTGGTATCGATCTTAAGGAAATTCATTAATATAGTTTCGTCTTATATAAAAATTTATTTGTATCAAATACTACACAGTGTGTTAGACTCGAAAATTTGTAAAAATAAATCTGTAACTTTTAATCGGTGAATTTTATTTTCATGAAATTTGTTATAGATATAACAGAGGAGTGTGCAATGTTAAGTTTGCAAGGGGGCCACAACAGACTCCTAAGTGGCGAAGCTAAGGAGACTCAAAATATAATACCTCTGACATAAAAAAATTTGTATTCGATTTCTGGTACGATTGTAGGCCATGTTAAGACCTACTAATTAAACTTTAAATTGCATTCTTTTTGCTGAATCGTGGTTATGAATTTTAGAAAATGTCGAATAAACTATCATATGAAATGAAGTTTCATATAAAATGGATTCAATTTGAAAGCGTAAGTACCTTATTGGGCTAGAATTTTTATTTTAAAATCGTTTTAACGTTTCAATGAAAACCAAATAGATAAGTCACCACGAATGCTGATGAAGTGTATAGCGGCACAGAAAATACGAATTCCATTCAGTTGTTGTCCAAAAACTCTGCTTTGGTACCGGCAAACAGAGACAACAAGACAATTTTCGATTGTAAACTTGTTTATGGTCCTTTGAACTGGATGTCGCATCTTTAAGAGCGTTTACGTTCAACTTGTTCCAAATACCTGGCGCTGCTAACTGAGTCCCTCAATATTTCACCCAGTGCAAGACGGGCGCAATGTTTATGATTGAAAGAAACCCAAAACGGATAAGACACCATGAATGCTGATAAAGTGTACAGCGGGACAGAAAATACGTCTTCTATTCTGCTGGTGTCTAATTATAGTTCACAAACTCCAATTTGGTACCGCTAAATAGAGACAATAAGGCCATGTACGATTGTAAACTTTTTTATAAATCATATTTGGGAAGATTCTTTTAAGGAAAGTGTAAATTTATTATACGTTGTTTAAAACCAAAGCTATAAATGAGTCATTTATTTTTAATTTTAATTCGTTACGAATTAACTTAATTTTGAATTAATTCTTTTCACACAAAAAATGAATTGAAGGAACTTTAAGTCAATTTAAATGAATTCATTTGAATTCGTTTCTAATTAAAAAGAATTTGTAGAATGAATTGTAATTCGTTTCTACTTCAAATTAATTTTTGAAAGTGAATTGCAATTCAATTCAAATAAATTTTTGAAAGTGAATTGTAATGCATTTCTAATTCAAATGAATTTGTTAAAAATTAATCGGAATTCATTTCCAATTGAAATGAATTTGTAGAATGAATTCTAATTCGTTCCTAATTTAAATGAATTTTTCAAAGAGAATTGCAATTCATTTGAATTGAATTGATTTTGAATTAATTCAAATGAATTTCTATTCAAATGAATAATTCAGAAATGAGTTGCAATCAATGAAATTCAATAGCAGATCTAGGCGGTATGAAAAATGAAAATTCTCAAACCAAAATTAAAAAAGTTTTTACGAAAATTAAAAAGCCTTGTCCTGAAACTGCGCAAAATATGGCGTTTGGAATTTGATGGATTGCAACTAATTTTTGAATCGTGTATTTGAATTGTAATTCATTTTTCTAATTTATTTGAATTTAATTCAAAATGAATTCCCTTAAAATAAATTCATTGGAATGAGAAATGAATTGCAATTCATTCTAGAAATTTATTTGAATTACAAATGAATACCAATTAATTTTTACCAAATTCATTTGAATTGACTCAACTTTAATTCCATTAATTTTTTATGAAAATAATGAATTAAAAATTTACTATTTCAGTGTATTAACAATTCACGAATTAATTATTTTTTAATTATGATTCATTTACAGCTCTGTTTAAAAAAAATAATTTTAGAGAGAAAAGAGTGCAGATACTTTTTTGGGCAAAAACAGATAAAGTCGTAATTTTTTGCAATTTTCAAATTCAAAATCGTTATTCAGTGGACTCGAAGAGTCGATATGTTCATCTGTATAAAATTTATTATTATTATATTTTCAATAGGTAATTTTATTATTTAACTAGTAACAGAAAACTTAAAATCAGTCGGAAATACTTCGAAATACTAGATATATATACCAAAAACTCGTCCAAAAACTTGCAATATTGAAGGACTTAAAAATTTAAAGGCAAACAATTCGAAAGTCTTATCAGGACCTATAATTATATAAAAAATATTTGAATTTAGAAGTGAAATAAAACTTTGTCAAGTCATTAAAAAACTTGATTAGAGTTATCCTATTTTGGGCTCTCTTAGCTCCTTTCCTGAGAGGTTTGTTAAGTCTTTGTTTCTAAACTTAACACTATATATTACTCTGCTATGCCTGCACCAAATTTCATGCAACTCCATTCATTAGATTCGAAGTTACAGATTTATTTCCAAAAAGTTTATTTCGATAATGCCTCAAAGTGTGTTGTAATTTTTGTGCGGTTTGTTGAGTTAAAAACATTTTCGAAAATGTGCCTTTTATAAGAAAAATTTATATGTGGACCAGGTGAAATAATGAACCGATCATGTACAATTTCAATAGCGTTTGTCGTCGGGCTAAATTTCAAAATATCTTTTAAATTGCAAACTTTTTCTTGTTCAGCCGGACGCTTGGTCAGACGGACATCGTTAAATGAACTCAAAAAGTGATTCTGAATTTATTGGTGCATTCAGTATCTTTTTATGAGTTTTTTTTTTTTAATATCAATAACTTTTTAATTCTGCCAATACACAAAATGATTAACAAATTGCTTTAATTTTATTTGAGACTTAAATTTCATCAATAAAAAAAAATTGTGATGACTACAACATTTAAAATTACACACATCTAATTGTTTATTTCAAGTATCAATTTTCTAAAATAGACATTAATATATAAATACATTGTATATGTATCTTACATTTAAACAAACACGTTTCATTGTGTTAATTAAACTTAATTGAACAAATTTATAATTATCTTTTATTTGCACTGTTCCGTATCAAATTAACCATTCTATTCATTCATCATTTCAAATAATAGTAATAATTCTCAATACAATGTGAAATGTTACACCCCTATTCAAAGTCCAATATCTCTATATAAGTATATAGTGTAAATATAATAATTATTTTAAATTAGCAACAATATAAATTTTGTACAAAATAAATAAATAATGCCTTAGAAATTTCATTCAACATTAATATCAAAATATTAAGTCATGCAAAAATCCAAGCGTTACCAGTAAAAATTACATGAAAACAGTCACCAAGACCACAATATCAAACAATTTCCATAAACCAAAATAAAATAAAATATGAGAACAGAATTCTATAGCAATAAATGAATAAATATTTTATTTAAATACACAAAATTGCAAACAACAAAAAACAAAAGCAAACTTTATAATTATTATTCTTTTTAAGCAGAGTTTTTTGGACTTTGAGCTTTTTAGGATTTTTTTTTTACATTTTGTGTGTGAAATAAGAGAGAAATATGTTAATGAAATGGAATAACAAGTAGTTTTTTTTTTTTTATTATGACGCATCTGTCGTTTAAGTCATGATAGTACTTATACAATCGGCACAAGTGCCACTTAAAAGACATCAATGAAGTAGCGGTTGGCTTTTCATGTTAAAGCTAAACGATTACAAGTGATGACAACTTTAATATAGAGGGTAGAGAAATAGTGTTTATTTGTTTGTAGGATTTAAACTTTGTAGCTTTTATAAAAGTGGTTTATTTTGTTAAATAGTTTACAAAAAGAAAGTTTAAGAGAAGAGTTTTTGTTGTAACAAAGGCTATATGGTTTTAACAATATTGCACCACTGCATTCAGCAAAAATAAAAGAAAAAATCAATCAAAATATTTACATTTAACACCCACTAGTTCTAAAATATAAAAATTGTATATAAATATTTCACAAAAAGACTTTGAATTGTTGTTTTAGTTCTACATATACTTTTTTTATTAAAAAAATGCACAGAATATAATACTTATTACAAAGAGTTACAAAATAAAATAAAAACTATAATTTTGTGGCCCTTCACCTTAGGTGTAAAGGGTATATAAGTTTGTCATTATGTTTGTAATTTCCAGAACTTTCTTCGATACTTCCCTATAATAACTAATGATGATAGGACTATCTGCCCGTCCGTATGTCGGTTGAAATGGCGTTTATGAAGCCCACAGATTGCTGACATATATAATATATGTATCAAACGATCGAGAATTCTTTCGAGATGTTTGCTATTTGTTATATTCAGCACAATTGGTTTATGAATGAAAGAGATATGTTTAAAAACATAGGTGTTTCCAATCATCCGTTTAATACTAGAAACTTTACTTAAAAAATTAAATAAATCGGTTTACTAATAACCAAAATATAAGATATAACATATTTTTTAATAAGTCAAATTCGTTCATTCGTTCGCTATTGAAATTCAGCACAATCGATTCAAAAATAACGAAGATATGTTCCTAAGCCTCCGTTTAATACTAGGGACTTTACTTAAAAAAAAAAATAATTAAATCGGTTTACTAAGAACCAAGATATCAGCCATAACATACTTTTTTAATCAATCAAATTCGTTCATAAGCAACCGAGTCAAGGGTCCAGCACAAAAAAAAAACATGAATAATATAAATACACACGCAAACATGTGTATTAGAGTGTCCCGAGAATGGCGTTTTTTGAGATTTCGATGTAGGAATACCCCTCAAGCGATGCGAAAAAATTAGCTGAATATTGGAAAAATATTAAAAAAAATTAAATTGATCTTCAGTTCCCTACCAGCGATTTTAAAATCATGGGTCCCATACATTTTGGTAAAAAAAAGTTTCAATTTTTTAATCGAAATGGGTATCAAAAAATTCATAATTTTACGCTGGTTATGGAAAAAATGTTTTAAAAATGTTTCCAATGGGATTTTCGTTCGTTAGAAGATTTTTAAAGGTATTTTGATGAACAATAAAAAAAAAAAAAACTGGAAAATTAAATATTATCAACAGTCCTTACTATAATGCAATTTTTAACGTTTTATCCATAAAAGGAATAAAATTATAAAATTATTATTATTTTTTTTTTAAGAAAATATAGATTTTTTTCATGATGTACTAAATTGAAGATTTATGGACCAACATTTTTTGCGAAAATTTGTTTAAATAATTTTTTATAATTGGCTTAAAATTACGAATTTTTTGATTCTTATTTCAAGACTCAATACCACCTTTTGGACGAAATGTCACAAATAGCTGTCCATATAAAGCTTTAGCCTAAAGTACAGCTTGCAATTTTAGATAATTTAATGAAATTTGATAAATATGATGATTTTTGTTCAAGCACGAAACCTATTGAATTTGGTCATGATCGGCCCATTATTGCAACTAGCCCCCATAAAAATGTTCTCCCGAAATTGAGTTTAACACTCTTAAATACCTTAAAAATAGAAATATTTTAATGAAAATCAACACAAATAAGCAAGCATTAATACGTATTTCAAAATTTCGTAATCGGTTCATAATTGACCATAGCTCCCAATATGAACCCCTATTTCGAAGACCAGTTTAACTTGCATAAATCCCATAAAAATGTTAATATCAGCTTTATAGTGCAAAAATTTTTGAAGAACGGTCCATAAATAACCATAGCTCCCACATAAGACCCAATTTCGGGAATCAACCTTGGTGCATAAATGTGAATCTTAGTATCGACTTAATATTCTGTATTAGTATTTTACACTTAACACAAGTATAGGTCTTAATTCAAATATAGGTAGTACAAGTATAGACCCGACTATACCTTTTTCTCCAGTTTTTTTCTATATTATATTTTATTTATTATTATCATTATTACCAAAAACCTTTTTATCATAAAAAAAAATCTTTTTTTTTTTTTAAAAATATGATTTTTATAAAAACGAGTTCTTCGGAAGATCTTAAAATTTACAGTGCGAAAATCGAGTGAAAATAAAATAAGTAATTTTGATAGCAGAATGTGAAAATTATTTATGCCCTACACTACTTTTTCACTTAGAATCATTTTCTAAGTCAAAATAACAACGTCTTTCCTTCTGTCTATCTGTTGTTCTATCTGTTGGTAGCTGGATGTCTGTCTGTATAAACCTTGTGATGATAATTCACGTTGCAATTTCAAAAATATATCAATGACATTTTGCACGAATCATTATTAGTATCAACTTAATATTCAGTATTCGTTTATTTAGTAAAAGTATTGGTCCACAACTTGCCACAAGTCTAATCAGACGCAAATCTAGCACTAGCTTTTGGGAAAACTATTTCCTGAAATTATGTGATTTAGTGGAGATTTTTCATTAGGCATTGTCATTTTCGGAAAGTGAAATTTCCTTTTTTCCCGTGGCTTCGCTCTTGAATCTAATATAGAATAACTCAAAGAATTATTATGCAAATCGACAAACGGCTTTGGGTATAATAAGTTCAGATTTATATATCTATATATATCTTTCTTACTTTTTTAAATTATTATTATGGAACAAATTTTGAAAAAAAAAATCTTTTTTTTTAAAATTTGGTACATTCCGAAAAAAATTTCAATAAATTTAAAAAAAGTTCCTCCTTACATTTGGTTTTTATAAAATTAAAATTAAAAAAAAAAAAAAACCTTTTAATTTTTACTTCTTACATAAAACCATTTATTAAATTTTCATTATAATTTTAATTCAATTTTGTATAAAGTTCTTAATTGATCACAATAATTTCAAAACCTTTTGATAAATTAAAAAATTTTATCATGAACAAAAGTCATCAACAAATCTTATACAATTTTCCCACAACTATTATATTACGAAAATTATTCTAATACTTTGACCCATAGTGCAAAATATACAAACAATTTCTATATGTATGCTTTCATACGATAAAAAAAAACGAACAACAACATAAGTTAACAAAAACAACAAAAAGTTAACAACAAACTCACGCTCCAACAAATAATAAATGACTCTGACTGACTAACTAAATGGTTGATAACGTCCGACAGACCAAACGACCAACATCTAGACTTTTATATATATATACGTATATATGTATATGGCAATATTTTAAGTTCGTTCACTTGCTGCTAGTACTTTTTTTTTCATTTATTTGTTTGTTTTTATTATTATGATGTTGTTGTAGTTGTTGTTGTTGGTGCTGCTATTGCTGTTAGTATTATTTGGTTTTGTAGGTTTATATTACGTTTAAGTACATATGCACTTAATTTTTCGTTCATTGTGCAGTTTGCTGAATTTTAAGTACAAATGTACTCACAATCAAAAGCAAAAGTATAGAGAAAGAGAGAGAGAGAGAGAGATTTAAAAAACAAAATAAATCCGTATACAATGAAGGCGGAAAACTACATGGAAAATTGCACAAAAACAAAAGAATATAAACGACTATGTACAATGTCGTCAGCAATAGCAACACCAGCAGCAGCAATAGCCGTAGCAGCTAATAGTAACAACTATGTATGTATTTGTACTTGCTATCATATACATAGATTTGCTTTGAAAAGCGTCATGATTTGTGTTAAGTCTAGCAAATACTCGGAACAAATAGATATTACGAATAAGGCAACAACAAAAAATATCAACAACAATAATTCAATTGATTGTATTTGCTTTTCGTAGCAGGAAAAAGAAAACATTTTCATTTTATCGATATTTATGTTTGTGTGAGTGTATGAAAATGTTTGATAATACAGATATTTATACGTACGTATGGCGCATATATATGTATGTATCTATTGGAAGTAAGAAATTTGAAAGCTTATTTGTAATGTTTGTTTTTTCATGACAACCTACGAACAGCTGTTTTTAAATCAATTGGATTTTGATATCAAAATATGTTTTATTAAAAACATAAATGAAAATAATGATACGTGGGTAGCTTGCATTTTCTAAAGGGACTTTTGAACGCATAATGACGTTGATTTTAATATAAATAAGCTTTTCAAGATATAATGTTTGTTTTATGTCAAGAAAATTTTAAAAAATTTAATATTTTTCATAAGATAAATAACTTTCTGCCACATTGAGAAAAAGGCAAAGAATCGAGGAATATTATAATCCTTCCTAAAAACGTTATAAATCAATATAAACATTTCCAATACACCCTTAAAATTAAGATTTAATCCCCAGAAACTACTTTTGTATAAGATTGTAAACAAATGCAATCTACAATTAATAGTGTTTGATCAGTTTAATAATCCCTCCTAAAGAACTTTTGCCTGGTGACCAAATTTTTGTTTTAGGACCTTCTAACTTTTTTTATTTTACACCAAAATAGTTTCAGTTAAGTCGCAATAATATATTAATATAAGTAGTTCAAAGCTCAACTATTTGTGCATAAATATTTAGGTTGTTCAACAGGAAACATTTAATATGATTTCTCAATTTATCTAATGATTAGGGGGCGGATTTTCATTCATTTTAAATATTTGATACATAAAAAACAAAATGCTCCAACGTCAATAGATGATATATAAGAAAAAAATGTGAAATCCAATTAAAAAATATATAAATTTATAAGAATTATAAAATTAAAACAAAAAATATGCACAAATATGCACATAAAAATGCAAAAAATATGCTCTAACAAAACTATAACATTTTTAGTAAAATGTCTGATTCGAATAGATAACAATTAAACGCCGATCCTACTCATTATATTGGCCCATTTAGAAAATGACATGAAAAAATATTAAAACACGGATTTAAGGGCTAATAATGTTCTATAAACATTTTTTGTCGCCTTAAACTATGCAATACCCCTTAAAAGCCTTAACTAACTGCGCACGAAAAAATACCTGCATGCTCATGGGCTTATAAATTTTAATGTGATATAAAAATAAATAATTCTGTTAACTGTATTATATTTGCCATTAAGCTCACTAGCAGTGTACTAAATTTCACGGTAATAGCAAAACTAGTTTTTCTTAAAATGGAAATTGAACACAAAACATAAAAATACACAATTCAAATTTTCCATAAAAAATTATATCAGTGATATAAAACAATTACTAGGAAGGCATTCATGTCACAAAATAATGTTTTTGGGATCATAATATTATACAAAGAGGTTATGGTCTCAGAATGGAATCCTGGTAGTCGAAGAAAAATTTTGTCTTCAGGCTGTAAGATTTAAACAAACTAGAAAGGATTTTGTGGAAAAATCACTTCATCTCTCGAAGAAAAGTGTCATAAAAAGTTAACTGCTAAAGCAAGAAAAAAATCCTATTAGAAACGCAAGCAAGAATATTGAGTTAAACATAACTTGAACATAATTCAGTCGAATTTCTTCATATTTATCTTTAGTGCATAATAGGTGATGAAACATGCGAACTTGCTGAAATTTTTCAACTTTCTAGATAAGAATTCTATGTCGCATATGCTAAAGGGATTAGGATAGAAAAATGTCGTGTATCAAAGAAATCAAAAATTCTCAAGAAAGCTTTCAAAATTGGGAACCCATATCCATATGCGATAAAAAAAGGTCTTCATTATTGAAAAACGGATAGATTAACACAGAAATGTAAATGAATAGAATCGTGTCCGTAATTCCAAGAAATTGTAAGATATTGCGCTGCAGTAAATTTAAAGTACAATAAAAGCACATTATAAAATGGAAGTTAGTTTGGACCTAATCGAGCAAAAAATTAACCGAAAATCAATACAATCTATAATTAGAATAATTCTGGAAAATAATAGTTATTTCCTTAAAAACCAACAGGAAGTAATTTATTATTTTTTGTTTAGAACTTGAACATTACAATAATTGATAAAAATATCACTTTAGAAAAATTCGCTTCTTAGATTAGGTTCTATAAGCAGACTTGCGCACTCCTTATATTACACAAATTCCTTAAACTATATAAACGCCTTAAGCTATGCAATGAAATAAAATAACATATATAACCGAAAAGTATGTAAAAATTTTTAGCTAAATTTCAAAACAAATATTGAAATCAATTTTATTGATTTTTATTAAAACATCACCATTTTTTTTTAATTTTTAAGTTTTTTTTTTTAAATTTTGCAAATCTTAATTTACAGCGATAACAAGAGTCAATTTAAAAAAGGTGGTACTTATTAATACCGTATATCTGAATTGCGTAAAATACTCCGTACCGCAGTATTAGTGTTTTTCTGTGTCATCAGACATTTAAAAAATATTTAATTGTTCGAAAATGTTTCTATTTAACACCAATTTTAATTCCTTTTAAAACATAATAAAATAATATTATTGTATTTGAAGACATTTTTATTTTAAACATATCAAAATTTATTTCTCTCAAAGTGGATGAAAATAGCAAAATTTATTTGAGTTTATCTTAAATAACTTAAATTTAAAATTTTAAAAAATTTGTTAATAATAAACAATTTATTATTTTTTTTTTTTTATTCTATACAATAAACCCGCGTTCACACACAGCAATATTTCTTGCCGCAATAATGAGTTTATAGAAAAAGGAGGAGAAGAGATTACTACATTTTTACATTCTTTTTACCTCTCTCGTCTACAAAGTCAGAATTGCGCCAAGAAAAATTGTTATGTGTGAACCCCGACTTATTGCTAAATGTGTCTATTCTTAAAAAATATATATACATTTACATCAAAGCAAAAATATGAAAAATAGTTTAATTAATATTGAATGATCTTTTAAGTAATTGAAAATGGCAACCGAATTTAATATAATTGAAAAACTACATCCTTAAGCTTTTCAAATCAATTTAAAAAGCCAAAGTTTTTTTCTTTTCTTCCGATTTTATTTGACAAAATATTTCCCTATCAAAAACGATAATTCTTTTCTTATTTATCTGGTCAGATCAGTATTGTTTATAGTAACTAATATGCGGAGAAAAAATATTTATGCGAAAAAAAAAATTATTCATACATTTTTTACATCAAAATTCAACTAAAATATTCAAGCCATCAGTCCAAATAAATAATAAAATAATAAAATTCATGTCTCATATTTAAATTTTAAATTAATTCAATCACCTATTTGATTGATTTAATAAATTTTTTTAATTGAAAATATTTTCAATTTTCAATTTTTTACAGTTTTAGTAATTGATATTATATTTTTGGTAGGAAATATAAATTTAAACAATTATTAATTCAATTAAATATTATTTTAATTGGCGACTTTTTATCTAAAAATGTATCAAGCCAAATTATCTTTCTATATAAGGCAATAATTTTTAGTTATTTTAAATCCCTATAGGCATCATTAGTCGTTTTGCGAGCGGATATAACGCACCAGCGAAACAGTTAGTTAAAAGGAAGTAAACCTTTGAGTTCAGGAAAACTCACCATATAATCAAATGAAAGAAAAGCAAATAAGCACTGACTTCATACTCCTAAAAAGTTGAAAAGCTCTTATTACAAAAGGGGGTGCTACCCTTTGGACTCCAAACAATTTACTAAGTACTTATAACGATTTTATTTGAACCACTTCCC
>MINK01014146.1:0-11811 GCA_001735545.1 Phormia regina
AATATATTAAAAATAATACTGCATACGACAATTTTAAATTCTTTATAAACTATTGAGGTATAAGAAATATATGAGTGTACAAATAGTTTTGTCCCTAACTGTATATATAAATGTATTACCAAAAAAAAAAAAAAATTGTTTTTTAAATGCTTTAGGATTTTGCCATATTTGTTTAATATTTCGAAAAAGTTTCCATTGTATTGTCAACCACTGTATGTAAAATGTTCTGTACATCCAACCAACTGATAAGAATTAACGCATTTATATCCAAAAAAAATTTAAATTCTGTCCTACTGTGCTTTATAATTAATGCTGACGATTTGCCAAATCAATATTATTATTTGTATACAAACGTATAAAGTTTGAATTTTAGTAGAAAATTTTCTGTAAAAATATAAATTAAAAAAATTACTAAAAATCTCTTTTTAAAATTTCATTTCAGCATTATAACCAACTACTTATGAAAAAGGAGACTTCAATTAAAAACTCCACCATAACTGAAGCTGACGATGAATAAATATAATTCGAATATTGTGTAATATACGTATATATATAAAAAATAAAATTCCATTAACACTAAATTAACCGCAACTAATACTCGTCCTATAAAATTCAAGTTATAAGAAAGAAAAAACTTTAATAACTGAAACTAGAATTTCTTGAAAAAGAAACACAAATTTAAAAGTAAACGCGCAAAATATATCAATTTAAATTTATTAACTGGCATTTCTTTTTAATTATTTTATTTCGAATAATATAAATGTATGTCCCTGTGGTTGTTAATGTCCCCTTTTTTGTTTGTTTGTTTGTTTTTTTTTTATAATTATTGTTATAGAAAACCCATGAATTTATTTATAATTAAAAAAAAAAGAACAAAAAAGAAAACACTATCCGGTATGCCTTTTTATTATAAATATATACCAACACTAATATAATTTGCTAGAAATAAAAAATTTTAAATTGAAAAAAATATGACTCAAAACAAGCGGTAATATTAAACAGAATTTTGGAGAAAAAAAAAAAATCATGCGAAACTTTCTAAAGAAAGGAAAATTTTTCCCTCTAAAATTCAGTATAAAATCACCTGCTATATAAAATGATATTAAAAATTAAAACTCCAAGAAAAAAATTTAAATGAATGTTAATTTTTAAAAGAAAAGCTTTAATAAAAAAGAAATTATTTATATAAAAAAAACCCAAAATATCAAATGTAAGAAAGTATGAATGAATGTAACAAAAAAAAAAAAATATTGTTATAGATAAAATAATAATTATATGTATTTGCAATGCACATTTTGGAAACTATTTTTAGCACAGAATTATTTTATATATATTTTTTTCGATTTATTATTAGAGAAAATTAAATTATATACATATACATATAAAACATAGCTACATACATATAACATACTCACTCGTATTAAAATTTTAGTATATAAACTGTAACCCTCGTATATACATATATTTAAGACGATATTAAGACAAATTAATAAAAACAAAGATAAAACTTAATACTAAAATACATTAAAGCAAAAAGTAATAATAAATAAATTATCGAATAAATATATCTGCTAACAGATATTTTTAAGAATCAAAAGAGTTTTATTTAAATGTATAGGTACATATATTGGAGTCATGTAGGTATATGAGTTGAAATTCTATTTTAAACAACTTTCCGTATAGATCCGATAACTAAGGGAGAAGACTAGCTCCAGGTTTGAATGTCTCGCCATCTCATTTAGAGATGTCCGGCATTCATGTACCAGTTTGGATGTCTAAAAGACACCCGAGAGCAATTAAATCGCAGCCTGACTGTCCGTAAAGATTTGGATATCCACACCGAATACCCTATAGTACATCAACCAGTTTACCGCTCTTTTTATGGCCGAGATCTCTGCTTGAAGATTGGTGATCCGGAAATTTGAAGGAAATTTGAAGTTAAATTAAATAATATTTAAAGTGATTTGTTTAAACACAATTAGTTTAATATATTTCAAAAATAAAGTTCCAAGTCTCCCATTTCGCACTATTTATTTCAAATAACTTACAACGAAATTCAAAAAATATTTATTTTTATATAAATTATTTATTTATTTATTTATTTTATTTTTTAATTTAAGGCCATATTAGAATTGTTAATATTGGAAGAACATGTTTAATGTTTTCTTTATTTTTTTCGTTACTTATATTTCAATTATCTTTTACACTTTAAAAACTGTTTGATTTTGTTAATACAAATCGATAAAAATATGAACAATTTAAAATAATTATTAAATGCTAAAAAAATGTTATAATGGGATTGTTATTAGAAATTTGTTGTATAAATACTAAAATATTATTAAAAAAAAAGAAAATAAACTTTCTCTAAACTATACATACACTCACTCACTGACAACTTTTTATTCCAATTGTAAAACTAAAGTTTTTGTGGCACTGGCTATATAATACGCACATTCACGTACATCTTTTGTATATTTTTCAATGGCGGTTTTATCATTCGTATCGAATGAATTACGTAAATTTTCACAACTATGTTGTATTAAAATATTATTACGAGTTAATTGCATTAACGTTTCGCGTATTGTTTCATTACAATTATTCTGTAACGAAAAATGAAGACGCATAAAAAAATGAAACTCATGGACATAATTAATTTAAAAGATATTAGTAATTAACTTACCGGTGTGGTAAAAACATTAATTAATTCCAATACAGCAGCCCGAATGCGTTCAGCACAGGGCACTAACGTTTCACGATTATTTGGATCTTGCATGGAGTGTATCAACTCTTTAAGACGATGCGTTACAATGTCTGTCTTTTGATTAACTTCTTCGGTGAAAGATTTATCGGCAGCCATTTGATACATTGAGGTGGTATTACGTGTGTCGGCATTTGTTTTCGTTATACTAGATTGTAAACGTCGTTCGTACATACTGGCTGGTCGTTTAATAGTCGATTGCTGAGAATTCGTAGCCGATGAACAGGATGATGCTGATGAGGGACCCCCTTGTGATTGACCTGGATTGTTGATGTTGCTATTACCTAAACTTGAATTTAAGCCTTCAGGCAAAGAGTGGGGCTCATGATCATTTTCAGTGTTTTCAATACGTCTTAAAGTATTTTAAAAAACAATAAAAAATAAAAGAAAAATAAAGAAACAAAAATATAAAAAAAATTAAACACAAACAAAACAAAATTTAATAAAAAAAGCAAAAAATAAAATTCCTCACAGTGGTTCATCATAAACACTAGTATTTGATGCTGTTGTCGATGGTTGTTGCACAGTGGAAAATTTCGATTTCAATTCAGTATTTTCGGTCGACAACTTTTGTACAACAGTCTTTAATTGATTGATTTCGGTAACATAATCATTAATTTGTTTACGTAAAGTTTCCATTTCATAATTTTTCATTTCATCATTTGGTTTGGCTGATTGATGTACAATAGCCTTAAAATATACATTAAAAGAAAAAAAAGAAAAGGAAAAATATCAAATAAAAATAAAAGCATAATAAAAAATAACAAAAATAAACAAGAAGTAAATAAATCATAAAAAAATAATATTCATACTAATTAATTAATACAAAATTAAAAGTTTTAATATCTCTATTATATAATTGAAATAAAATGGTGTTGATTTTCTAAAGAGGTGTAAAAGCTTTTTATTATTTATCTTACAATTACTTATTACAAATACATTATAAGGAGAAAGTCTTGTAAAATGATTATTAAACTAATGTATATATGATTTTTAATTGTATGATAAATATAATTTTAAATTTATTGTACCACTACACATGAATATAGTAGAAACAACATGTTTAACAAAATTACAATGTTACAATTGACCTTGTTATTTTTAAATTAACTAACACGGCTTGATTAAATGAAATTCAACCTAAATTTTCTGCCGGTAATTACACTATGCAACAGTATTTAGGGGGCGGAACTATTGCAATTGCAATTGAGAGATCTTGATATGTGTAATAAACCTTCCAAAAGGTTATTTGCTGGAAAAATTGTTGATTTATGGCCGTCTAAACTTTTATATATTTGCACCAAAGTAGTTTCAGATAAATAGAAAAAATAATATAAATATGGTTCCAAACTCAAATATTTTAATAAAGTGTTATACTTATATAAATACATGTTCGAATTATTTCAAAAAGTTTGCTTTAATTTAGAAACATATTAAGTATTTATAAAATGACAACCATTTTCCAATACACAGAGATGTTCAATAAAATAGAGTCACATAGGTTAGGTTAGGTTATAAGGGTCGCCCGCCATAGCGAGTTCACTCGGAGGCCATTAGGCCCATTATGATGCCCTATTTGAGAAGAAACCTCCTCTCCCTTTCCATAAACATAACTAACTTTCCGTTGGTCTATACAGAAACCAACCCTTACAAATCCAATCAGGTTTGAAATCCTTACAAATCCAATCAGGTTTGAAAGTGGCATGTCATTGAGACAATCCAGATTATGGAATAGTTGTTTACCGAGGTGTCACAGTCTACGCCCTTTCAGTGCTAGACATTCACATAACAAGTGCTGTACGGATTCCTCTTCTTCCTCATCTAAACAACTTCTACAAAAGCTATTCCCTGGGTAACCCATATGTTCCGTCGTGCGCCCGATCAAACAGTGCCCTGTGATTATGTCTACTAGAAACCTTATCGATGATCTATCAAGAGAAAGTAATACTCTAGTTCTACTCCGAGACCGGAGTGGCCAGAGAGTTCTTGATAGTCCACCAGTGGTGATTGAGGACCACCTGCTTTCTATCTCATTCATCGCCCATTCATCAAGAGTATTGGATACAGTAACGAAGGAAGTGAGAATGTCCTCACAAGCGAGTGCTTCGTCCAAAGACGATGCATTTACTGCGCATTCATCCGTCATTTCGTTGCCTCGTATACCTGTATTACCCGGAACCCATATTAGCTCCACCCGAACGTGTCTTAGCTGCGTTAAGGAGCGTATACAGTCGTCAATACATCTTGATCTTACAATGGGGGAATTCAGAGCTTTGATTGCTGTCCACATATAATGACCGTCCGACCATCTGTCCTTTCGCACAGTGGTTCCAAAATGCTATAAAATTTAACTTGGACGGAGGTGTTTTCGTGTTGATTTGGATGAGTACAGGCCCCTAGCAGGTCAGTGGGGAAGTCGATGGCCCTCCAAAGTTGCCTATCTCGGGTATGTAAATTTTTAAAAAAATCGCCAAAAATTCATTTATATATGAGAGAAAACGAATTTTATATAAAACGAGAGAATACCCTACACCATTGCCTATGTGTACCAAAATTCGGCAAGGAGCCAATTATGAACCTATAATATTACGTCGATACTAAGATTCACATGTATTTATGCACTTTTTGGTGATTTCCGAAATTGAGTCTATACGGGAGCTATGGTCACTTATGGAGCGATCTTCGTGAAATTTGGCACATGGATTTATGCTTCCAAAAAAACATATTTCCGTTAAATTTCATTAAAATATTTAAATTTTTAAGATATTTTTGAGTGTTAAAACTCCATTCTGGGAGAACACTTGTATGGGGCTAGGGGAAATATTAGGCCGATCATGACCAAAATCAATAGACTGCGTCCTTGTACCAAAGAAGTCACATTTAAAAAGTTTCGTCAAATTGTCTTTAAAATTGCGACCTGTTTTTTGCGCAGTCGATTTAACGGACATCGTTAAATCGACTCAAAAAGTGATTCTGAGTCGAACGGTATACTTTAAGGTAGGTGTAGGAAATTTTTTCTCAGCGTTACAATATTTGCACAAACACATAATACCCTACACCACCTGTGGTGGCCCAAAAATTATTCTAAAATATTTCTCAGATTCTCCATAAAATTTTAAATAATATTGCTGCAAGAGTCATATAATTATAAGAAACCGTTAAAAGTTATATTAATCATGGTCAGAACTGAGGTATTTTCGAGTTGATTTGGATGAGTACAGGGCATTAGCAGGTCAGTAGGAAAGTGGATGGCCCTCCAAAGTTGCCCATCTTTGGTATATCCTTTAGTTTAAGAGATATTGGGGTCGAAATAAATTTTTACCTAATTTTTTAGCCTCGTATTTTTTAGTTTTTTTTTTTAGATTTTCTAACTTGGCGGGCTGAATATTGCCCCTAAAATTTTTCTAAACTATTTGTTAGATTCTCAATAAAATTCCAAATAATATTGCTGCAAGAATCATATAATTTTAAAAAACCGGTAAAAAGTTATATTATTCATGGTTAGAGCTGAGGTATTTTCGAGTTGATTTTGAGGAGTATCTGCCCCCAGCAGGTCAGTGGGGAAGTGGGTGTTCCTCAAAAGTCCAAAGCCCATCTCGGGTACATACTTTAGTTTAAGAGATATTGGGGTCGAAATAAATTTTTACCTCAACTTTAGCTTCGTGTTTTTTATCTTGGCGGGGCATAATATTGCCCCTAAAATTTTTCTAAAATATTTGACTGATTCTCCATAAAATTCTAAATGATATTGCTGCTAGAATCATATAATTATAAGTAGTCGTTAAAAGGTTATATTAATCTAAAGATGGAACTTTAAACAAATTTACATTTTTTTCCAAAAAGGTGGCCATAATTATTCAGTGATAAAATTAGATTTTTGTTCTGAGCATTATAATTTTTTCAATGTTTTCAAAAGAAATGTGTGTAAAATAAATCCGGAAGAGTTTGGGACAAAGGTCTGACCACGAGTCCTAACCAAATTTTGTAAATTTTTAAATTTATTATTATTTTCCTTTTTTTATTATGTTTTCAAAACACAAAGCTAGGATCGACTTAAAACTATTGAAATTTCTTAGCCCTATATGTAAGATATACACCCTCAAGGTATTTTCTGACGTAGGTCCCTTATAACGACAGGGTGACCATTATAATGAACAAAGTCAATTTTTGAAGAAGGCTTTCCTCGAACTGAAATTTTGGATATTTGGGAGTAGGATAAAGGGAATCTATTTATGTTTTTCTTTTAAAGACCAAATTTATTAAATTGTACTAAAATTTCACAATGATAGCTTAATTTAAATAGATTTTATTTAAGTTCAAATATTACATTTTTTTTCGAAAAATAACACCAAATACAAAAATTTATATAAATCGAATTTCCCGTTATAGAATATAAGTCCATTTTTTCTAGAACAATCAAATGTCTAAGATTACTTACAGAACTTTAAAAATAAAATACTAACTTGGAAGTCGATTGATGGGAGAGAATTTTATTTAAGGATCTACTTCTAATCCTTCTGACATTTTAAAATGCAGTACCTTTCCAGGTCTTCTATACCTTTTCTCAATACAATTCACCATTAAAAAATATTAACATTAAAAAAACTCTCCAAAAGAAAGAAACAAAAAAAAAAAAACAACTATTGCACAATAACCAGCTTTTGCACACACTCTTCTATGTTGGTCAATGAATGAATGGTTGAATGAATGATGGTTGGAGGAAGAACAAAAAAAAATAGTATTCGCCTTGTTAATAATAAAATTATAGTTAACATATTGTTTATTGAATCAATAACAAACAATGTAGTCACAACTATATTTATTTATAGTTGTGAAAGCAAAAATAACAACAACAATAAAGAACAAACAAAATATTAACAAAAAAAAAATAACCAACAAAAATAAGAACAACGAGATGATTTACATTAAACCATGATTTATGGTTTTATTGAGCTACATTTTGCTATTCATAGACATACAAACACACGATCTCTTCTCATATGTATGTGTTTGTGTGGCAAAGAGTTTACCGAAAAAAATATGAATTGAGCATAAAAAAAAGTTGCACACATAAATAAAAATCGAATTTCCTTTATGGATACACTACTCGCCTGAATAAGTGGAAACGGAGGTGATAAATTATTATAACATATCAAAGGATTTAAAAAGGATATGATGGAAATTTTTCACTGAAAAACAATATTTTTTTTCACACTTAAATGATTAAAGTTGTGAAAAAACAAGAGCAAGAATACAAACGCACACGCCAAATATAAAAAAAATCATAATATTAATAAATGTAATTTGTTATAGAAGAAATAACATAAAAAAATAAAAGGGATAAGAAATGAATAAAAAGGATAACCAACAGCAAATTGCTGATGGTAGGAGTTTTGTTTTGTTTTTTTTTCTAAAGAAATAATAAATTTCTTAAAGATTTTTTAGAGGAAAAACTAAATTTGGGAAATTAAATTGAAGTTCTTCTTCAGTTGTAGTTCAATTCCAGTTTTAGTTCAATTCTAGTTGAGTTGTAGCTTAGTTTTATTTCAGTTCTAGTTCAGTTCGCTTATATTCCAGTTCTAGTTCAGTTTTAATTCAGTTTTCATTAACTTCTAGTTCAGCTTGAAATCAGTTTTACTTCACATCTCGTTCAGTTTTAATTCAGTTCTAGTTCACTCTAATTCCGGTTCTGATTTAGTTTTAATTCTGTTCTAGTTCACTTCTAGTTCCGTTCCAAATCAAATTTGGTTTGCTTTTAGTTCACTTCCAAATCATTTTTAGTTCGGTTCTGTTCTTTTTAATTTCTAGTTCAGTTCTAAATCAGTTTTATTTTGGATCTGGTTCACTTCATGTTTAGTTCTTGTTCAGTTGAACAAGTTTTTTTTCGACTTCAGTTCTAGTTCAGTTTTATTTTAGTAATAGTTCACCTTTAATTCAGTTCTAGTTCACTTCTATTCTGGTTCTTGTTTAGTTTAAATTCAGTTTTAGTTCAATTTTTATTCAGTTCATGTCCACTAGCAGTTCAGTTCCAAAACAGTTTTTGTTTTATTAATTTCTACATGAGTTCTAGCTAAATTTTATTTCGATTCTAATTCAGTTTTATCTCAGCTTTAGTTAAGTTCTAGCTCACTTCTATTCCAGTTTTAGTTCACTTTAAATTCAGTTCTAGTTCATTTCTATTCCGGTTCTAGTTCAGTTTTAACTCAGTTCTAGTTCACTTCCAGTTTAGCTCCAAATAAAATTTAGTTCGCTTCTAATTCAGTTCTAAATCAGTTTAAGTTCGGTTCTTATTCAGTTCAGTTCTTTTTAATTTCTAGTTCAGTTCTCGATCAGTTTAATATCAGTTCTAGTTCACTTTTAGTTCAGTTTTATATCCGTTCTAGTTCACTTTTAATTGAGTTCTAGTTCTAATTCAATTCTAGTTCAGTTCTTGTACGATTCTAGTTCAGTTCTAATTCAGATCAGTCCAGTTCTAATTCAGTATTAGTTCAGTTTCAAATTGGTTCCAGTTCAGTTCTTCTTTAGTTCTTGTCCTGTTTTAGTTTAGTTCTAGTTCATTTCTGGTTCAGTTCTAGTTTAAATCTAATTCAGTTCGAGTTCAGTTCTACTTCAGTGGAAGTTCATTTGTAGTTCGGTTCTAGTTTAGTTCTTGATCGATTCTAGTTCAGTTCTAAATTGATTCTAGTTCAGTTCTAAATTGGTTCTAGTTCAGTTCTTCTTTAGTTCTTGTCCTGTTTTAGTTTAGTTCTAGTTCAAATTTAGTTAAATTTAAGTTCAATTTTAGTTTAGTTCTAATTCAGTTCTAGTTCAATTGTAGTTCACTTCTAGTTCAATTCTAGTTCAGTTCGAGTTCAGTTCTATTTCAATTCTAGTTCAGTTGAAGTTCAGTTGTAGTTCGGTTCTAGTTCTACTTCAAATTTAGTCAAGTTCGTGCTCAGTTCAAGGTCCGCTATAGTTCAGTACTCGTTCAGTTCTAGTTCAATTTTAGTTCAGTTCTAGTTTATCTTTGGTTCAGTTATAATTTAAATCTACTTAATTTCTAGTTCAGTTCAAGTTTAAATCTAATTCAGTTCTAGATCTGTTCAACTTCAGTTGAAGTTCAGTTCTAGTTTAGATCTAGTTCAGCTCAAATTAAGTTGACGTTCGGTTTAAGTTTAGTTCTCGTTCAATTTCAGGTCAGTACTTGTTCAGTTTTAATCTAGTTTAGTTCAGTTCAGTACTAGTTGCAGTTAATTTCTATTTTTAGTTCAGTTCTTGTTAAATATTAGTTCAGTTTTAGTTCAATTCTAGTTCAGTACTAGTTGCAGTTTAGTTCTAGTTTTGGTTCTATTCTCTTATAGCTGCAGTTAAATTTTGAATTATCTCTTGTTATCTCTGCAATTAAATTGAGTTGGTATTTTTATTTCAATTATGTTCCTGAATTATTAATGAGGAGCTACTTTAGCATTTTACTTCAGCCTGTCTTCCTTACAAAATATCCTTCGACATTTTCTAAACAAAGACTCTTGTCCAATATATATTCCACTAAAACAGATTAAAAACGCATCTCCCAATGAAATATGTATAAACATTACAACACAAATTCTGCTCTAACACTCCATTTAAGATTATGCTGCTCTTAGCCGCCGAAGCAGCCATATTTTATTGATGTAATAAAGTATTCCTCTGCCTCTTAACTATGACTCCATATACAACAATTGCAAATTTAAGCAAAATTATTGCTACTGCTTATAAGCAACACTTTATATCATCAACCAATTTTGAAATCCTTTATAAGGCAAAACAAAAATTCCCCCCAAAAAAATCATTATTTCAAACGTTTCTCTTTTATTTTCGGTTGTCCTTGTTCCTACCACATTATCTTTATGTTAATTCTGTTTATAAATCAAATGGTTAAGCTAAAGCTAGTGGGATTCAGGGACAAAGAGAGTAAGTCAAGGAGGAAAACTAAACATAGTTGCTGCTACCAAAGAAACTGGCAGACATGGTAGAGTTTGGAAAAAAACACTAAAAAACAGTGGCAACTAAGGCTTATTGTTGTCGCTTTATCCTCTATATTCTTTCAAATATACATGGCTACAAAGGACCAAAAAAAGAACTGCTAAAATGAAAGAAAAAAATCCACTACAAGAAAAGAAATAAAAAAATAAAACAAAAAATATAATAAACCAAATAGGAAATCATCGTCATCATTTTTATTTATTCAAGAAAAATATGTTTAAATGTATGAGTAACTAAAATCTAGTCATAGTGTGAGTATATTTGTGTGTATACCCATAACAACAAAAACAGCGACAATTGTAAGGATAATATACAAACCAAAGCAGAACAGTGAGATATAAAAAAAACAACAATCATGCCGGCCGGTATTAAAATAAAAATTTATTTTTACTCAGAATCTCTATAGAGCAAAAAAGCTAACAACATTTTATTACAAAGAAAAGCTAATGGACGGATAACAAGTCGTAGGATATCCTTAAAGTATACAAAGGAAAATATTAGAGTTTGCGTAGTGTACAAATAAGAGAAAAGGATAATAGAGAGAGAGAGGGGAATGAAAGAAATGTGAAATAAAGAGATTGACTTAAAATTAGAGGGAATATTCAAATGGAATTAAAATGGAGAGCAAGGAAATTGAGTATTATATGAGAATTTGAAGAGAGGGAGAATTTTAAGGACATATGGAGAGATTTATTATGTCAGGTTTGGGACTTTAAATTCCTCTAATAAAAATCAAATATATTTCTTTAAATTTGAGGTCGTAATTTTTTGGATAAAAATTTATTTTATATTAAAAGTTTAAAATCGGCTGTAAATTTTTCAATAGTGGTCCAATTGGAATAAGGACTAAATTTATTGTTCTTGTAAAAAAGTCTATATTTTTTTAGGAGTCTCCAATCAGCTGTAGATGCTTAAATAGTGGCTCAATTGGAAAAATAATGAAAATCTGCAATCATTTATTTTTTCTGCATAAATAATCGATATTTTTATGGAAAATCTTAAAACAAAATCTTAAATCTGTAGATCCTCAAATAACGCACAAATTGAAAAAA
>MINK01014155.1:0-25285 GCA_001735545.1 Phormia regina
TCTAGTTCAGTTCTAGTTCAGTTCTAGTTCAGTTCTAGTTAAGTTCTACTTCAGTTCTATTTCAGTTATATTTGAGTTCTATTTCAGTTTAGTCCTAAACCACACTGTGCTCAAAATTTGTTTATAGTTCCAACCAACTAATACAATCTCAATTTCTCTTCTTTTGTATTATTCTATTTATTTTATTTTTATATTTTATTTGTCTTGGCGTCATTGTTGCCTTTATATGGTTTTTTACAATTTACTATTATTAAAGCCTTGTGCATTTATCAATACCTCTCAGTCGAGACTTCCTTATTTAGTTTAAATTATTGTTGCCAAACCATCAAAAATAAATAAACAATATTATAAAAAAACACATTTTATTAGTAATATTTCGTTTTGTTTTCGCTCTACAAAAAACTTTTAATAATACATCTAAAATAGATCTCTTGCTTTATATATTAAATATGGTGTTGATATAATAACAAAAAATTATTGGATATTTTCTAAATTATTATGAAATTAACAAAACAAAAGATTTCAACTATTATTTTATAAAACAAGATAAAACGAACATTTTTAAGAGATTAAAAGCAGGCTTTTATTAAAAGATTTATATTACAAAAAAATAAAAATTAAAAAAACTATAACACCAAAGACAGAGTTGAATAATTAAGCTTTTTATTAAGTTTAGTATTCATTTACAAAAGAATAAGATAATAACAAAAAGTGAAAACGAAATCTTTAGAAACTAAATAGTTGGGGACTATAAAATCTTTAAAATATTTTTATTACATTATTTTTCAACGTTGGCATTTATATTTATTTATTGATCATAAATATTTTGGAGGTTTCAAAAAAAAAAAAAAAAAAAAAAAAAAAAAATCTGATTTCAAAACTAAATGGAATTTGTGGAGTCTTAAGTATTTTCTATTTGGGTTGCATGAAGTCTTCTTAATATGCTCTTTAGTTAAATATGTTACAATTTATATTTTAATAGTTGTCATAACTATTAGTTAAAATTTATATATTTAACGCATGCTGTGGGGTTTTCTATATTGATCTTTGGATTTAGTTTTCATTTAAGAAATATAAAAGTTTTATAGATGTTGATATTTAAATGTTTATGGGAAAATATGAAAATATCTATTTCATTAGCTTTTAAATTTTGGTTAAAAACAAAAGACTTAAGAAACAAAGTTTTTAAAATATTTTATTGGTAAATGTTTTTCCACAAACAGTTACAATATGAAAAAAAACTATAAATTTCTCTGGTAATAATTGTCAAATTCCTTTTAACTCTTTAAGAATTTTAATAACATATTTGCCACTATTTCACACAAAAAGAAAAAAATCATAACCTCCCATAAAAAGTCTTAATTTTCAACCCAACCACAACATTTCTCCTTTCAATCAAATATTATTTTGAAATGTATTTACCGTTGAGTTTTAGATTTTATTATCCGGATTCCTCAAATAACTAATGCTCTATTATAGTTTTTCTTATCATTTTATAATTATAACAATTAGAAAAAATAATAGTTTACTTAAACAATAAGAAAACTATATTACAACATAAATATAAAAAAACACAGAATTTTACAAAACGAATATTTGTAATAAAAGAAATTTTTATAGTTTAACTTGTGACACCACATATCAAGGCAACATTTTTGACACTTCTCAATGACATGGTTGGTTGGTTGATTGTTTATTTAGTTGACTGCGTGGCTGGCTTGGCTTAACTCTGAGTTGGTTTGTTAAGAAAAATTTTGCGATGACTGATGGCACTATCAAGGAGAAAAAAAGTTAAAATAGAAAAAAAAGAGAAATGCTGGATTTACCCCCAGTCACATTCTTTTAATAAATATAGAAAAAAACAAACCTGTCATATCTTCACTTCTTTTTTTTTTTCCCTGCTATATAAAGTGTTTAACTATAATATTAGCTTTATTTCTTTTAAATTCACCAAAAGGTTAAAATAATTATTTGAAAAATTCTTTTTTTCTTCTTTTTTTTTTTCATTTTTCTAGTTGGAAATTTTTTAATTTAAATTAAATTTCTAAATATTTAATCATGCTGTCAATTTAAGTTTTTTGCTTGACGATGCTGTTTCTGCTGCTTTAGTTTAATTCTTTAATTTATTTAATTTATTTTTTTTTATTCAATTCTTTTTACTCCTTATGAGACCATTTTTATAGTATTGTTGTTATTTATTCTGTTGGTTTCATTTGTGTAGTCCATATAGCAAAAATAGCCAGTCAACATTAACATTAAGAACATCATTTTCTTGTTGTTGCTGCTGCTCTTTTTAGCATTTTTGTTTTCTTTTTTAGATTTTCTTGTGGATTTTTGCAACATGCGGTGCATGTGTGTCTGCTTGACTAACTGCCTGCATGCATTTCTGTTCAAATTTTTATCATCACATTTTTACATTTCTGTGTGTCGTTTTTTGTTTTTAATTTTTTGTAATTTTTTTCTGTTTTTGTTGACTAAGGTATTGGGGCAGTGGAAAGTGGTATTCTTTTGTTTAATGGAATCGAAAAAAATATGAAAAATGGAGAGTTTAACAAATTTTAAATACATTTTTTTAATAAATGAAAATTCTGAAGTGTAAAAATGTCAAATATTTATGTTTTAGCCATAAAGATAATATTTGTTACAACATACGTTTTTCAAATCAATCCTTAATGTTGATTTTGTTTACAAAACATTCATATACAAATTACATAGTAATATTTTAAAAATGATATGTTGGTATTAGCAACATTAATTTTAAATTAGTTTAGTATTTATGAATTTTTGAAATATTTCTATATGATAGCTATGGTTAATTATAAACCGATTATCGTAGAATTCATTACCATGCTTTCACTGATAAAAAAAAGTCTCTACTATCTCTAATATAACCTAAAAGCTTAAAGTATGTTAAAGTGACTTTGGTAGATGGAGGGAGAAGGTATTTAAATTGAAATTGACTTAACAAATTTGAATTATTTAATCAATCCTCATCATATCCAATTTAAAAAGAGGGACCGCATAGCTGGTTTGTCGAACACATATCAATAAATCGACTCAGATGGAAAAATATAGATAGGGGTTATAATTTTGCAAAACTTTTGGTCATAAATTTTCAATGCCAAATAAATCATATCAAAGGAAAATAATTGAGCTAAATTTCATTCCTCTAGTTAATCTGGACGGAGCGGCCAGATGGCGAATATATTTACATAAATCACTTTATTAGTCCTTAAGTGAGTATTTCGACATAGTGTTTGCATTTAGAGCCAAGAAATAATGTTTCGATATTCTGTAAATCTGTAGAAAGTATCCCTTAAATTTCATTTCGGTACAATTAGTTTGTATTCTAGCAGTTTTGACTTTTTTTGAGACTGGTATTGCAAAAAAGTACCACAAATTTCTCTCTTATATATATGATCATTCACTTAGCACCCCGTGTTCTTAATTTTACATTTTAGGTTAAATATTATAGAAAATTCAAAACTTACCATTCAAGTAACATAAAAGTACCACAAAGTCCCCTTTTATGAATTCTCATTAACTAAGACCATATATCCCAAATTTCATGACTCTAAATTCATAATTCTAGAAAACTCAAAAAGTACCATTAAAATAACCAAAAATTACCACAAATTCCCTTCTTACGGATTCTTATTAACTAACGACCACATATTGCTAATTTCATGTTTCTAGGTTCATAGCTATAGAAAATTCAAAAAGGACCATGCGTATTCAATTTCATGTTTCTAGGTTAAATACTGCAAAAAAATACCAATAGAAGATGAAAAAATTACCACAAAATCCATCCTCTTGAATTTTTGCCTAGAGGACCATGTAATTTTTAAGTACCACAAATCCAGTCTTGTGAATTCTTATATACATAGCACTTCTTTTTCTTAATTTCATGTTTCGATGTTTAATGTAATTAAAAATCAATTATTAAGTTTGAATAAAATGTAATTTCATGCATTTACCCCTTGTTTGGTACTTTTTTTTCAACCATCGAAGTATCAAAAATTGTATTCCAATAAATTTATAAATTGTACCACTACAATTTAGAAATTTATTGGAATGCGATTTTTGATACTTTAAATATTAAAATACTCATATGAATATTTCAATAAATATAAAAAAAATGTTTTATGAAAAAAGTACCACAAATAGGTACGGTTTTTACCCCTTAACCGTTTGAATATCTAAAGAGTACCAAATTTGTATTTCCCATTTTTTCATAAGTTATGAAGACGACATAAATTTTATCTGTATGTTGATTGGTTTCAGAGATACATATGGTGCCAAAAAAAGTACCAAAATACAGTTTTTATCCGTTTTCTCTCAAAAAAAGGCCGATTTTCAAAAAAGCATCAGACACCTGTCCAGTTATTACTATATTCCAAATTTCGTTTATCTAGCTTCAGCCGTTGATGATGTGGGATGATGAATCAGTGAGCCAGTCAGTCAATCAGACAGTAACTTTACTCTTTTATATTTATAGATAAAACTAAGAAATCCTTAAATTCTTCTATATTTTATTATATATTTTACTTTTTCTCTCATCTACTACATATCGAAAACATCCACTTAGCTTTTCATTTAAATTTTTCCTATTCAGCTGATATTTGCCCTGGCCTTTTAAATGCAAAACTTTTCTTTTTTTTACATTACATCAGAAAGAAAAATAAATAAATAAAATAAAACAGCAAACCAATCTAATGTGAGTGTTTTTCATATTTTTGATTTAACACCTCATGTTTTTTAAGCCATATTTTCCAAAACTCATCCCCACCAACATTACTTTCAGCTAAAAAAAAACATACAAACATACTCGAGCAATAACAAATACGAGAAAAAAGAATAGTAAAGACGAATATGCGCTCAAAAAAAAAAAACATGGTTAAGACTACAAAATATATTTTTTCCCAATATAACCATGTTTAAATGCATGTAGTCTCTGTTTTCTAGTAATAAGTATGAATAGATGACGTTACGTTTGTCTGTCCAATAGTCCGTCCGTCTGTCTGTCCGTCTGTCTGTCTTTTTACTTTACAGTATTTTTTATTTATTTGTAATACAGGTTTTTGTGTAGTTGGTTGTTTTTATATTTTATTTTTATTTTTTTTTGCCAACTCAAATAGATAGAAATTGTACACAAAAATAAAAATATGTATGTATGAATAGTATATATATGTATGTATGTATTTTTGCCATGCTTCATTGCTGGCAAGTGCATATGGTTTCCGTTTTTCTGTTCAATGCAGATAAATTTGAAAAGAATGAAAAAAAAAAACAAAAACAGAAAAAAATAAATAAAGAAAAAAAAAATAATGTACCCCATACTCTTTACAATTCATGCAATTTTGTATTACACTTTTATTTGTATTTGTAGTTTTTTGAGTTCTATAATTTCATTATTATTAAAAAGTCTTCTTTTTTGTTGTTTTTGTTTTTGTTGGCATACCGCAATATTGTGTTTGTTAAGTCCGTCTGTTCCTGCTTGTCGGTTTGTATTTTATTTTTATAGAATATTTATTTAGTTGGTTGCTTTACATTTTTTTTAGTGCTATATGTGTATGTTTGTATATTTGTAGATTTTTTTTTTTAAGTTTTTATTTCATATTGATAAGATATGAAATTTAAGTTTGTTGATCTATCTTTTTTAATGCCTTGGATTGCATGTTCAAGTGGCAATTTCAGGTGGGCTCTGTATTCTCATTTCTGCGGCAGTAATGTTAATTTTAATGATACTCGTATATGTTTGTTAGATATGGCAATTATGATGCGTTAATCTTTTAGCAATAATAAATGAAGATGAAAAATAAAAAGCTAAGGAAAAGTTTATTTTATTTATTTATTTTTTTTTTATTTCTCTAGTGTGTTACACAAGAACACAAAATATTGTGGAGATTGTATAATTAATGATAATTTTTGTTGGTAATACTATAAGAATAATTATATAATTAGTTGTTTATGTTGTAGGAAAGAGAGAGGATGTTGTTTTTTTATTTTAAATTTATATAAAATATAAGTTGGTGTCTTAAGTCTTTTGTTTTTTTTTTTTTAGTTTTTCTTCTTTATTGAAAATTGTTAAGTTAACATTAAAATTGTTTAAATTGTTTCTTTTTTATAAATTTTGCATTTAATTGTTTTCTAGGAATCATTTAAGTATCATGCCACATATATTTAACTTGATGACCTGTTAAAAAAATATTTATTTTTATTTTAGAATGACATGTATTTCCTGAATTAAGCTGCTGCACTACATGTCATAAATTAAGATATTAAAATGCTTTAAAAAAGTCTTCCCTTTAAATGTATTAATATGAATTAATGTTTTATTAAAAAAATGTCAATGAAAACCAAACATCAACTCTTATGTGACTAAGGATTTTTAAAACTTATATTTGCTCAGGACGTTTGTTGATTTTAAATTATTACCCTTAGAGAGGGCATATATAAAAAGATATTTTAACTAAAGTTCGTTTCCTAAATCTTTTGTTTAGTATATTCATTATAAATTAATAAAAATTAAACCTGCTTATGCTAAAATATTTTATAATTTTATAACATTCTATTAAATATCCTACATTTCAACACTTTTTATTTATGCCTGAAATAAAGGGATTTATATTATTTTTAAACTATCTTTATAACAAAATAATGTTATTATCTTATATATTTAGGTATTTTAGGCAGTTTAGTAATAAGGACTTTCTTTGCCATAAATCTTTTTCAACTGTTCATAAATCACTATTCTTTTAAAAAACGTCACCCCAATTTTAAAATAATATCCTTTAAATGCGTTTTCTTCTAGAAATTATTTCATCATGACTTATAGGGTTCATCTATAAATCAATTTTAAAAGTAATAGAATTTTTTATGTATTTTTTTTTTTTTTTTTGTAATTGATTAGAAAACAATAATATCTTTTACTTATTGATTTTAGCGTATAAATCAATTATAAATAAAACACAAAAATAAGGATGTATTTGTGGATGAAAGAAAATTTTTCATTTTTTATAGCCTATAAAATTTAGAAATTATTGTATTTGATACGAAAAGAATTAATAGTTTCAACAGTTTCGGAGGTATTATAAAAGTAAATAATGAATTAAAATTCTCACAAATCTAGAGGCAAAAAATGTTGCTTTTACTTAAAAATAAAATTGAATATGATTCAAGCAAAAACCTTTTTTAGTTTTGGTAATGAAAACTACTTATTAATATAGTTTTAGGTAAAGATGCATCATTATTATTTGCATTATGTATATTACATAAATAAATACTCAGTAGTATAATAACAGAGTAACTTAAAATCACATGGATTAGAGATATAGAGCGATGACAAATTGCTTTCTGAAACGGTTAGTTTTATTTTAGCGAAATTTCTAATGTTTATTTTATACTGAAACAAGTTTTAAAGTGCGATATGATGTACAAAATAAGACGTTAGACAGTAGCAATGAATATTGAATCTAGTCTGAAGTTCAAATCCCACTGACAGCAAAACTTTTGCGTTTTTTTTTTTTCATTAAGGTATATGTTTGTGGGCATTCCTAGAGTCTTAAAAAATAACTATATGAATTAACGGACAACTCCAACAAACGTCGTTTACTATCTATTTTATTTTCTTTATATAACAAATAAAAAAATTATTTATAAAATCAGAACTCCATAATGAAGTATAAATTAATTAATAACAGATTCTTATATAATAATTTGCAGCTCATTAGAATAGATATTAAGTAAAGGGAAATTCTACATCGATTGAGATTACATACAAAATTTATGCTGGTAGATTTTTGACACAGTTCGCTTACAACTTTTTAATTAACAAAATGGAATATAAAATAATTTCTTTATATTATAATATTAATGCTTTTAATTTTGAATAATAAATTCTTAAAATAATCAAACAATTTTTTCAATCTAATAAAAGAAAATTTATTGTTTAATTCAGAGTAAATTAATAGGTGACCTTCATGTATCGTCTAAGTAAATCGTATAAATTAATTAATTTTTCTTTTGAAAGTAGGACTTTCAATTTAATTTCCTATACGACTCAGTGTTTATTTTGAATATTTGATCAATATGGATTTGCTTGTATTGCTTTATCGAAAATGAAAAATAAAAATATACATACGATGTTCAAATTTGAACAAAATTCAATTTATTGAATGAATTTCCAACATTTGAAATATATTTTCCTTTTAGAAATATCTTTAGAGAATATTACGATATTTAATATAAAATTAATTTAAAAATTAAGCAAAATATAAATTTATTGATATAGAATATTTGATGACTTACAAAAAAAAAAGAAAAAAAATTTTATTGACTTATAAATTGTTATTCTGGAGTTGTAATTCATGAGTAGATAAGCAGAACTTTTTAAAAAGGTTTTAAAAAATTACATTAAATAAAAATTTTACATTTAAGATTACCTAAGTACTCTTCGAACATATAACTTTATTTTAATATATAGTTAGTCATTGTTTTCTACAATTTTATAATAATTAAGGTCTCTGCGAACTGTAGTCGCAGGAAATGTCCCTAAAATATTTACCGAAAAATATCCCCGAAAATTACATGGGATACAAAAATAAGCAATTTTGGTGCACAATTACTTCATTTTTGCGGAATTTTCTGACATGTTTTTGTGGGCTGAATTTACACCAAATAGCAGTAAAAAATTTGTGCTTTAAAGTGATTTTTTATTACACGATTTTTTGAAAAATTTTATTTCAAAATATGTATGGGAGAAAATTTATTTTTCGCACAAAGGACTTGTATTGGCGAAGAAAAATTTTTTTATTTTATTTTCTGATCATAAAAAAAAAAATAATAATAATTAAGGAAAATATTTTGAACTTGATTTTCTTATAAATACTATTTAATTTGTTAAGAAAAAGTTTTGACATTAAATTCATTAAAAAAAGAAATTATTTCATTTTGTTTATTTCAGAATCTTTCAATGAAAGTATTTTAACTAGTAATTTGTGAAATAATATTTTCACTTCAATTAAAAAGAAGTGAATATAATGATTTTTAAATAATATTTCTCAACATTAATTAGGACCATTTTTCATTTAGTGTTTTGGAATCAAATTTCCTGGGCCCACAGTTCGTAGTGCCTAATTAAGAAGTAGGATAATAATTATAAACTTATATTTAATTCCAATTTCAGTTTATTTATTCATAACTTAACATAACTTTTAGTTAAAATTAACATAACTTTTAGTTAAAATTTGTTACAAAATTTAAAATTTGTGAGCAAATTTTTAATTAATGCTTAAGATCCATTTTTTAGTGAAAAACAATGGTAAAATACGAAATAAAATTCGTGTAGCAAAAATTTTTTATAATCAGCTTTAAAATTTATATTCGATTTCATGTTTACTTTTTCAACAAAAAAGATCAATTCACATATGCATTGTGAAACTCGTCTATTAACAACTATTTTTCAAATGATATAATTTTCGTCAAAATTAAATAAATAGGGTACCTTAACTTAAAAAAGGGTTCACAAGAAAAATCATCTTACCTATTGGTTTTATAGTTATGTATTAATTTTTCTAAGAACGAAATTTTTTTTAACAAGTTTTTTCATTTAATTTATGACTTTTTGGAAACTCTAATGAGACACACAAAACTAATAAAATTTTCAACATAATAAACTTTTTTTTTGTAAAGTATTAGATTTCCTTAATTAGCATAATTATAATTTAAGAAATTCCAAAAATAATATCAACATTAAAAAACATAAATTAAAATTTATATTATTATAGCTTCAAAAAAAATAATAATAAAACCTTAAATTTAAACATGAAATTTTCAAATTAGAGCAACTTCCTTAAAAACCCTAAATAAACCACAAAATAGCCAAAAGTAAAGAAGAAAAAAACTAATAACAAAATATCACACATTTTTTTTTTTACTTAACCTACTAATTAGATGAAATTTCCGCTCTTCAAATTTTTTACTTTAAATTTAATGAATCAAAATTTAAGAAAAATAAAAAACAAAAACAATTTCATGTTTACCAAAAAAATATATTTTGTTAAGTAATTACTCTCAAACACTTATGAGGCTATTTCTTTTTCTTTTCATCCAAAAGAAAAAAAAAATAATAATAATAATCATAATAATAAATACTATTTCACAACATTGTAATACACAGTGGTGAAGATAGATTGTTAAACAAAAGAAACAGAAATAGTTTAAACTGAAGACAAAATAGTTTACGGCTTTAAAATAGTACAAAAACTTATAAAAGACTGCATATACATACATACATGTGTAATGTGTATATTTATTATACCCCCCGACAACTAACAAACATTTATGCCACATTCAACCAAATATGACTGACTATTTACTGGTTTATTTGAAAAATGACTTTTTATTCTTTCTACTTGTTGTTGTTGTTGTTGTTATTATTATAACTGCCGTTAAGAACTAAGATAACAAAAGACAAAGAAGATACAAGTATGAAAACAAAAATGAAAAATAAAATAGTAGCGTCGGCATTTTTTCTAAGGTCTTCAACACTAGAAAAAAAATATATACAAAATATAAAATATCTAAAACCAAGGTAGTACGAGTGAGTAATGATATATGTTTGACTATGGCCCACAAAATTGTATGCTGTTTACAAAGTAAAGTAAGAGTATAAAGATGCGTTATATAGTCATATACCATAATACACATACACATGTATATGAATAAATATTTTACCTACTGACTATTTAGCTTAAGGGTCAAATAATAATTCTATATATAAAAAATACTTATTCATTTTTACAAACACACACGCACACAATGTTGTGTTTATAAAAATAATTTTATAAAACACTTTAGTTTAGTTAATGTTAGCAGATAATGTATTAAAACGGTTAGAGGTGTTAAAATTTCAAATAGTTATTTTAAGCTGAAATGAGGCTTAAAGATAGTAAGACAGAAAGACAGCTGGACAGACGGATAAACATACATTCTTTGAACTTTAAATACATTCATTTTTCAATTTGAATAAAAGAAAAAAAAACAACAACAGCAACAACAAGGTATAAAAAGAAACAAAAAACTTAAATCTAAAGGTTTAAGACATTTATAATTTAAATTAATAAAAAGTTTATGAACTAAAAAACTTTTAGGTTATTTTTAAGAAAATAATTTTGAAAAAAAAAATAATAATTAAAATCCGTTATACCTAAAATTTATATCACAATAATGCTATTAAACAAATTTTAAAATAGCAGTATATTAATAAAAATACTGTTTAGTTTTCTTTTCATAAACTCAATTTTCTTTTGATTTACTTCATCTCTAAATAACTTTATATTATATTTCCCACTTTAAAGGTTTCTTGTCATCTAAAATTAATTAATATATCAACACATATTCCAGCACTTTTCACCAACCATCATCATTTCCACAAGTAACATTAATCCTCCCTCAAGCAAACAAACAAAAGACTTAAGACACCTACTTTCTTTGAGAACAAAAAAAAAAAAACAAACGAAGTAACCAAAAACCATATAAACATCCTTCCTACCCACAAATGTACAAACAAATAAACACTTTTAAACACATTTATTTGCACATTTCTTTTCTGCTATTTTATTTTAAATAATTTATACCACAAAGCCATTTAAAACTTTTATTTAATTCAATTCATTTGACTCTTTTTTTTTTGTTGATATTTCTATTAACTATAACGACAACGATAACACGCAAATCTTAAATTAGAAAACATTTCATGAGTAGGAGAGCTTTGGAATTAGAGACCACACATCAAGAAATTGGATTAAATTGCACATAAATGTTTTACGCACCGTAATTTAAGAAACTAAGAAAAAGAGTATTAATTGTAGTCAATTAATAGTTGTTTGCATATTAGTAGCAATAAAATAATTTATATTTATATATTAGTTAGCATTGGAGCCACAATTATTATTAGTATTACTGTTTTAATGGTTATATGAGTGCAATAGAAATGTCAACACATTTTATGGTTAATAATTATAAATATATAAATTTTGAAATTTAAAAGAGTTTTAGGTGGCATTAGCTAATATGCAAAAAAAAATATATATATAGATAAACTTTATGTTTGAAATTAAATTTGTGATTGATAAATTGTAAAAAGTATCGGAGAAAGTTTTGCGACTAATTCTGTACTATTACATTTAACCTAAATATCTGATATATACCAAATAAATATAAAATATATATTTTCTTATATGTCAAATGCAACTTTTTTTCTTGAAAATTCCTTTAAATCTCTTTCAAAATTTTACATATATCTTAATATCTAAAACTAATGGAAGAGAAATATTTTTTATTTCAAGGAAATTTTGAATTCCCAGTAACCTGAACAAAAATTTCATTAATTCTTTAGTGACCAAAAGAGATTTCAAACATGAGATTATCAGGGGCAACTGGGAAATGGAAAAGCATATAATGTATATTGCCATTTAATTGGATAGCTTTGGATATCCAAAAAAAAGAGAGTCTGCACATGTGCGGAAATTTGACAAGCCCTGTTTTATAGCCACAAATATTTCCAAAAGAAAACTTCTTTTCAATTGTTTTTATAACTTTTAACAAGTATATATTTAAATTTTTATTAACAGAGTTTTTAAGTAAAATAAATCGGTGGCAAGCATTTTTGAAAAACATTATGAACGAAGTATTTCACAGAAAAAAAATATTGTGAACTTTTTTCGATTAAGAAAGTTATTTAAATTTTTCTCAATATATTCAAGTAAAAATAAAATTTGAATATGATAATATTTCCTATAAACATTTTTAACTCAATCAACTGATTTATTAATTTGAAATATTTTTATTTTGTTAATTTTTTAGAGTTTATAGTAATTGATATAATTAATTTTGTGAAAGGTGCGAATTTGAACAACTTTTTAATTGAATGATATTTTTATATTTGTTAATAGATGATATTTTTCTGTTTAAGCGATCATATCAGTACAAAATTTATTTTTTTCTTTAATATATAACTAATGAATTTATTAAAAAATATATGAAATTATATTGCAATTTCATTGTATTATTTATTAATAATTTCGTTAAAAAGTTTGAGCCTTAAGTCTTTTGTTTGCTTTTGTATTTGAAAGAAAATTTTGATATGCAATCATTCAAAAAATATTTAAAATGCTTAACTCAATATATAAAAAATAACATGTCCTTAATCTTTTATTTTCAATTAAGAGGCAAAAAAATTTTAATTGAATTAAAATTAATTTTTAAATAAATTGACAGTTTAAACAAATATATAAACGAAATTCATTTGTCTATTAAAATATAGAAATTATATAAATTAAATAGCAGTAAGAATAAAATAAGTTATTAATATTGCTATTTTTAAGATTGGAACGAAATCAATTAAAAATTATTTAATATAAGCAATTTTGTAATTGAAGTCCACTTTTACTTTAATATAAACTACTTTTAATACAATTTTAATTGTAACTCAATTGATGAAGCATTTATTTTCTTATATTTATTTTCTTAAAGAGCTGATTAAAGATTACAGCTTCTTTAATATCAAAAACCTTTATTTTCTAATTGGTACTTCTTCATAAGCAGACCATTCATTCAACTGAAATTCTTCCTAACAAAAAATCATTTCACCAATATATTCTAATATCTACGGTATTAAAAATAACATAAAACTAGAGAAAAAGGTTTAGTCGGTCAAGCCCAACCATATGATACCCTACATCATTGCCAATGTGTACCAAAATTCGGTAAGGAGCCAATTATGGACCTATACGTGTAAAATAATAAATACTTTTACAGAATATTAGATCGATACTAAGATTTACATGTATTTATGCACTTTTTGGTGATTCCTGAAATTGGGTCTTATATGGGAGCTGTGGTCAATTATAGACCGATCTTCATGAAATTTTGCATATGGTCTTAAGCTTACATAAATTTCATTTGTGTTAAATTACATTAAAATATTTAAATTTTTGAGGCATTTTTGGGTGATAAAACTCAATTCCGGAGAACATTTCTATGGAGGTTAGGTGAAATAATGGGCTGATCAAAATCAGTAGGCTTCGTCCTTCGTACCAAATTTCATCAAATTATCTCTGAAATTGAGACCTGTACCAACCAGACGGACAGACATGGTTAAATTGACTTAAAATGTGATTTTGAGTCGAACGGTATACTTTAAGGTGAATTTAGGTCATTATAACCCAAACCACCTATGGTGGTATTGAATCTGTTAATATTCAATTGATCCAACCTACCAAAATATAACATTATCAGTTATTGTACTTGAACTATATTGTTAATGTATACACCAACTAATATTTGATAAATTTATTGATCCTTCTAGTAAGTAAAACATGCTTAAAAAACAATTAATATTCTTCTCATTCTATATGAAACTAATCTAGCGATATTTCCAAATATTTTTAGTTTTAAAATATATTTCATAGTCTGGTATTTTGAATTCTCTAGACTTTTTCTCGTTATTCCACTCTATCTAGTACAGATATTTTCATTACAATTCTTATTTAAAAATATATGTTTTATATGTGATAAAAAATATATATTTAACTTTAGAAATTTAGACATTTATGAGTTAAACATGATTGATGGTGTTAGGTATAATTTACGAATATGCGATCTAATATATTTTTATGTAGTTTATTTAAAACAAAATTTCTTAAAAAAATCTATAAATAAAATTAAAACAAATAAACACAAAATATTTAAAATAATTTCATTAAAAAGTTTGAGTCTTAAGTCTTTTGTTTGCTTTTGTATTTAAAAGAAAATTTTGACGTGCAATAATTTAAAAATTATTTTAAATGCTTAACTCCAATAAAATAAATAAAAAATATATATGTCCTTAATCTTTTATTTTCCCTTTAGAGGCAAAAAGTTTTTAAATAAATTCAAATATTTCTTTTTAAAAATTTAATAGCCTATGTATGTTCTAAAAGTTTTAAATTTTATGTTTTAATTTATTACACAGAATTTTCACAATAGATGTTTTTTGTTGTTTCTTAATTTTATTCTGCTAATAAAACATAATTTATTTTACTAAATTTTCTTTTTCTCCATTAACTCATTATAACTTCACATTTTACAACTTAAACATAATAAAACTTTTCCTTCAAAAACCTTGTTAATGGTATTTTATAGCTAAGATCTATTGTGTTACTTGCAGTAAAAAGTATTTTTCTTTAAAAATTTTATTTTCCTTCTTTATACTTTCATGACATTATTGTTTATAAAGAAATTTATATGAGTTTTCTTCTTTTTTGTTTAGAAACTTTTATAGTTATAAAACAAATACACAAAGGTACACAGAGAAAACAAAAATGAATTAAACAATTTTAATACTTTTTTAAAAATTTATTCTACAAAATATATTTTCACAAACCGAGTTGTTAAATATTTAATAAACCATAAATATTTGGAAATAAACAAATTGAAACAATCGTTTAAATTATGAAGGCGTCTACTAGCATTATTAAATATATTTTTATAGGTTTTTATGTTTTATTAGATTAAGAAAGAAATTTATAATTTCTGACCTCCCGCTGGAAATTTTACAGTTTTTTATTAAAAATAAAGCAGGAAATTAGTTTATATTTCACAAAAATTTCATTATTTGCTATAAATCTTTTATAGGTGCTAAGATTTTTATATTAAAATTCATGTAATATAGAGGAATTTTTTTACAATGAAGTTAATTTTTTTGAAATACCAATATGGTTTTTAAAATATTATTTATATATTATTAGAAAATATTTAACAAAATTTCCATAACTAAATTTAACATCGTTTATAATAAAGCATTTATTATTACAATTACAAAAATTTTAATAAATATAAAAAACTAAAATATTATTTTACTTCCAAGCATAAGTTTGTAAATATTTTCTTCATTAATTTTTTCTTTCTATTTCTAGGTTGTGCTAAATTTCTAATGACCTCAGGTATGTTTCTTAAATCTTTTGTTTTCTTAAATTTTGTAAATTTATAAAAATATTTATGTAAATTAAAATAGATTAGCCCTTGTTAGAGATATTTAATTCTTGTTTGATTTAAGAATATTTTAAGTTTGCTGCTTAAGTCTTTTGTTTCGCATAAGACAAAACACAAAAGAATTTCTTAAAGAAAGTTGAAAACAAGAAATGGGTTTCGTTAATAAAATTATTAATTTTCAAAAGTGTTTGCTACTTCATTATTTATTAGGTATTTATTTTAAATTTTGTTTTCTTTTTTTGTTTTAAATAAACGTGTGTTATGGAAATTTAGAAAATATAATTTTTAAATTCTATAATAACGTTTTATAAATTTATTTTGAAATTAACAACAATTTTTAAAAAAGGAAAGTTAGAAATATTTATAGATAAAAATATATATTGTATTAGCAAGTATATTAAATTATTTTAATTAAATTTTTGATCAAAAGAAACAGAAATGGACTGCAGTTACTAAATTGCTTATAATAATTAAATTTTGTTCAATTTTGTTCCAATCGCCAAAATAGTAACAAGGTCTAAGTTATTACATTTTTTTTATAAATTCTAACTATTATATGCAATTTTTATTTTTTTCCTTATTAATAATTATTTGGTTTGAATTAAAATATTTCTAAGTAAATAATAATAATTATGATTGAGAAAAATGATATGTATTTTCTAAAATAATTATTTTTTTTTTTAATTTAAAAAACATTTTCAATAGTTACAGAAAAATTAAATCCATTATAGTTATGGATTATTATTTTTTTTTTTCTTTATTTTTTAAATTCGTGCATTTTTTATTTATTAAAAACAATATATGTTTGTTCCTAACGTCATTGAGATGATGAAATTGGAAAGAATATTAGCATTTAATTATTATAATAAAACTGTTATTATAATTATCATTAAATATAAATCGAATAATAATTATTGTTTAAAAGTTAAATTTTTGTCCTCATCAACTGATTAACTCCTAAAAAGTTAAAATTTTTTGGATTTTAAAAATTATGATAAAAGGTATTTTGGGTCCTTGAAGAGTAATATTAATTAACTAATACAGGGAAACATTAATTCTGCGGCTAAGGGTTCTAAGCCTCTAATCCACTACTTTTCGAATTTACTCTAGTTCTCATGATAAATCGCGGATTGTAAAATTAAGGATCATCACTCAGAAGCAACTTGTCTGAATTTGTTCAAAGAAATATCAAAAAATGTCTATTAAAATTATCCTTAAGATTGTTTTAAATTAAAGTAAATGAGATTAAAAATGTATCTTTTCCTAAAAAGAATATATTCTCTTTAAAAATCATTCTAGTACATTCTATCTAAAAAATACTTAATGTGTATTACTCTAAAAACTTTGGTTTACAAGGAAACCATTTAGTCTGCTATGAAAAATATTAATAATGCTCTTCATATTTAAATTGGTAATACATTCAATTACATCCCTGATTCTTTAAATGAATTTTTTAATTGCAAAATATTTAAATATTTAATTTTTCACAGTTTTTTAGATATTGATATTTGGCACAAGCATACTCTTGGGATACTTCTAAATATCACAATTTTTCTTTTTTTATTTTGAAAAATTTGGTGAATTTAAAAAAGACTTTAATTGAATTATTTACTAATATTTATTAATAGATTGGTTTCCTTTTTCTTTGTTATAAGGAGACAAAAATTAAATTGATTATCTTTGTTTATTATTTTTAATTATATAAAAATAAATTCTTAGAATATTAAATGAAAACTTCGAGATTAAAAAATAATAGCTTGTACACATCATTTTGGTTTGTATTGTTTAGTACTACTTAGTGGAAAAATGGTTCTAGAACTATTGTTCATTCCCATTTTTTTAGTATAACGAATTCTACAAAAGTGATATGAAATAGCTCAGTAGTAAATTATTTAAATAAAAAATTTAATTTGGTTCTAATAACACATTTTTGAGGTGTTACGCATAGATTATTGACATAGATATGAAGCTTAAAAATCAATTGTATTTGTTTTCAGTGTTACTAATACATTCTTAGACTTTGGTTTTTTTGACCATCTACTTAGGTTTTTGAAAGCTGAACTTCATATCTGTGTTATAATCTAAGGTGTTGCATATCAAATTATTCCTGAGTATTTTTTAATTTTAATTTAAAACATATCTTTTTTTATTATTCAAAATAAACTTTAAAATTATTTGTATTAAATATTAGGCAGGGAAATCATGCGTAAGAAAATTTAAAGCATAACGATAACACAATGTTATTAATTTTATTTAAGTTATAATTAAGAATTTTAATATTTTTTGGTCCTTTAACTTAGAAAATATTTTTTAAATTTTTTCCCAAAAAATATGTATCATATATTCAATGAGATATTTATAAAAAATAGCAATTTTTTAGGGTCTTCAGAAGCATATTCTATGGATCCATTTAAATATCTCTATTTTTCTTATTTTTAATTTTGAAAAATTCGCAAATTTATTTACGATTTTAATTTTCGGAAAAGTAAAAAAATAGCAAAAGTGTGTAGTTTTCAATTTCAATGTCTCTAAAACTTCTTAGCAGATTTTAGTGATGTGAACTGCAAACTGATGTAAACAATAATAGTGACAATTTAGAAATAACATCTTCATTGAAAAATGCATTCATAATGCAGATGATATTTGAGGATCCATTTTTAAAAAATGTCTACATCTTTACTAAAAAAACAAAAACAATTGTTTTGGAACATTTTCGTATTAATATTAAAAAATTCAACAGATTTAATTTTTTTATTTTTAATTTACTTTTTATTTCCAGTATGTGACTTTAAACGTTTATAACTCCTTAACAAAGGTCGGATTTTATTGATTTAAAACCCAGTTTAAAGTTTATTTTAATAAATATTTTACATCTTATAAATTCACTTTTTAAGATGCACTTGCAACAAAAATTCAATTTTCGGAGAAATTTTTCGGTTTTAAATATTGGAGACAAACATGTTATAACATAATATATCAGCCATTAATATGGTGTAAATAGATATTATACCACAAATAACAGAAACATAATTTTTTACGGCATAGGGTAAAATTAAATCGCGATTTGTAAAATTAAGAAGGTTGCACTTTATATTGAAACATATCTTGTAAACTATTTTATTCCAAAATACCAACAAATTCTTAATTATATTATCCTCAAAAATTTATTGCACATTTTTTAAATACTTAATAACATATTTGTTATTCAAATTTTTAGGAAGAAAAATAAATGTTCTTCAACAAAAATTTATATTAACTATTTTTCTCATAATTTTTGCAAAATAAAAAAAATGCAGAAAATATATTTTTTATATTTAATTTATATTTAATAAAAATTTTTAAGTTTGAAAATTATCATTAAAAATTATACTGACATCAAGTTTAAAATTTCTTTTAATTTAAATTACTTTTGGATTTTTCTAGAATCTCAATCAATCTCCTAAACAATAAATTTAAAAACTATTTTTAATTAAATATTTGTTATATACATCTTTGAAATAGAAAATAAAGTAATTTTACACCAAAATTTACATTAATATTTTTCACAAAGTTGTTACGCAGTTTTGGATCATTTTGAATACTATGTTTTAAAATAATTCAATATATTAAAATTTTAAGCAAAAATTTTCATTGTAAATAATATTTAACATTATGTTTCAATTTTCCTTTATCTAAATAAAAAAAATTTATATTTTATTGGAAAAATAATTAAAAAATCATTGAATTTTTATCTCTATATTGGTAAAAAACTTTATAAAATCTTACATTGCGCAAAATTTATGTTGGGTACTTTTCTAAATAAAACTTTGAATAAAAATGTATTACAAATATTTGATGAAGTCAATAACATAATCAAAATATCTGTTAGCAATCTTGAAAAGAATTGTATTTCTTAAAAATAATTCTATTTAAAAGTTAAGAACTGAAAACTTGCAACTGGAGAAATAGAATGCTGATGAAGGTTGTAGCAAACTTAATTATTGTTAAATAAATTTCGCATTATAGTGCCACACGAGATTTGTTATTAAAATATTTCCTTAAATCACTATCTAGTTCCAGTTTTCCATTTATATAAAAAGTTAGAAATCAGAACAAATCACAAATATTATTTTTTCCCTTATTTTATCATAATAAGACAAACCTTATTAGATAATTTTATTAAAAATAAATGCTTGAATAATTTATTAACCTTGTAATATTTTTTTAGTTAAGATCTTTCACCTAAACACAGTTCATATATATTTGCGTTATAAATATGGACCTTAAATTATCTTCAAAATCCTTACTTTAATATTTTTAGCATTTTCATTAAAATAATATTTTTTCATTTTATTTTTATTAGCATTTTAAGTTTTATGTTGCAAGTTTTTATTTTAAAGTATGTCACTTAAATCTTTTGTTTTTCTTTACTTTCGTCAAAATCGCATTTATTTGTTTATTTATTTTGCAGCATCTCTTTTTCTATTCAAAACAAACTTGACTCTTACTAACAAATTTCTTTAACACTTCAAGGTTTGCATCTTAAGTCTTTTGTTTTTCCTTACATTACTTTCAAGAAAACTCACGTTTTTTATTAGAAAATATTCCAAGTAACTGTAAATCAGTGAAAAAAAATGCAGCTTCTAAATAAAATTATAATATTTTGCTCACTTTTTTGCTGCTCTCTCACATTTTATTATTATTTTAAGATTTTTTGCTTTCAAATTTACCTTATTTTTACATATTTGTTGTGAATTTTTTTCTATTAATCTTTTTTTATATAAATTTTCGTTATATTTTTATTTATTTTTTTCTTAACAGATATTTTCTGTGTATATATACTTTTCCAATTTCCAACCAGAAAACAAAAAAACACTATATATAAACACCAAACTTGCTGGCAACTAGAGTTTAAGTTGTTTTTGTTGTATTTTTATTTCTTATATATATTTTTCTTATTTTTGTTATATTTCACTGTGTGTAAGAGCGTTAAGAACCCGTTTGACTCGTTGAAAAATATTTCTTTTCGCCTTTTAATTTTTTTTTTTTTTATATTTCTTAGGCAGAGTTGGTGTTATGGTAGATGTTTGGATAGCTGACTGGCTGGTGTACTATAGATGGTATTGGGTTTTGGGGTTTTGTTGTATATTTTTCCGAAAATTTTTGGGAAACTTGTTAATGCTTTCGAAGAAGGGATATCCATAAGAAATTATTTCAAAATTTTATTAATATATATAACATTTTAAATCAAATTATTTATTTATTTTTTATTTATGTTTTAATAATTTTTTTTAATTTAATATAATTTTTTTTTAAACCTTCACTTTAGCATTTTATTAGACAAATTTTCTTTAGGTTATTTGAGGAAATTATAAAATTTTCTTTATATTTTTCTTTCTCAAACAAGATTTTCAATTGATTTCTTTTATTAAAGAATGCTTTTAAAGCTTTTTTGCATTAGACACTTGTATACTTTTTAAAATTTTGTTTGGGATTTTTTTAATTTTAATTTCTTATTATATCTTTTATTAAAAAATTTAAAACATAAGATTTTTCTTTGATTTATTTTTTTAAAGATATTTTTGTGATTTGCATAAATTCACTTCATTTTCTTTATTTTGCAATAAACAACAAAAAACGCGCTTTTCAGTTGATCGTTTTGTTTTTATTTTACTCTCTTAAATCCGTATCTCTATGATAATGTAACGCAAGCACACGAAGAACTAAAGTTTATTATTTCTACCTGAATATGCCATACCTGGTAAAAATGCTGCAAGCAAGTGTGGTGACATTCAGTGCTACAAACAACAACAATAACTTCTATACACCACAACAACAATTTTTTCCAACAATATGAAAATAAAAATATAACTTAAAAAATACCATATTAAATGTATAGACAAGATTTTCTTATAAGGGAGATTGTTTTGTTGAGCCTTCCAACTAACCAACCAACCAACCAACCAGTTGAAAGAAATTCACCACGAAAACTCACATGGATTACAGAGCCAAAGGCCAGTATGAGCTGAAAAATACTCTGCAAATTTTTTATGTTTATAACCTGTGACCATAAGTAAAAGAGAGCTGTATATGGAGCCTGAGAATTTTGAAGAGAAAGAGAATGGGAATTTAAGATGGAGAGTTAAAGATCATTTTCAAAACATGCAGCCTATTAGTAATATGAGAAGATAACAAAAACAACAACTACAACAATAAAAAACAAAACTACTACATAAAAAGAGAGAAATAAAATAACAAAACAAAAAAATATTTCCAAGTAATAAATCAATCAAGTAGATGATTAAATGAATTGAAAATGTGTATAGGAAATAAAATTATAGTTAAATTAATTTTTTATTTTATTTTTTCTGGAATATATTTATGCATCTTGATAAAAATTTAGACAATTGTGTTAGTTGAAAAAAAATTAGTTGTATTAGTTAAGCGAAAAATGGGGTTCAACAAAAAAATTACATAAAGTATATACCTGAACTAAGAAAGCGATATCTTTAATATTTCCTAAATCACGAGCCACACCCAAGGCCCTAAATGATGAAGGGATGATAATTTATAATTTTGTTTTGAACATCGGTTAAAGGTTGTTTAAAAGAAAATTGCCCAAAATTTTAGCTTGAATTTTCTCTCACTGAAACTTTAGCCATAATTGACCGAAAATCAAAAAATAATATCAAAGATATTGGAAGAGGAAAATGAGTTAGTACTGTTGGAAAACAAACTATCAAATGACGCAATTCTTCATTTGAAAATGATCAAATTTTTTTTAATAAATAATAATTAAATCTTTAATAATATTTTTGTTCGTATCTAGAAAAATTGAACTAATTTTGAAAAAAGGATTAAAGTTTCGTACTAAGCATAAAAAGCATTTTTTTGAAAATTACTGCAACGTGACCTTTCTTTTAAAACAATTAAAACTGATCAAATGTTATCAATTTTATACTCCCTCTATGTTAATCATTATTTTTAAGTTGTTCCCTTCAAAAACAATAATTTAAAATTAAATTAATTTCTTCTCCACATTTATGGTGTCGTCCAAATTTACATTTCTGACATGTGTCACTGCCAATTATAATATTTTTCCAATCGCTGTGCATGACATACAGCAGGTGTTTGACAATTCCTGCCGAAGTTGCACACTGCGCAAACAAACAGATGACATTAAAATATGTGTGTGCGTTTTTGTGTGCAAGAGCCTCCAAACAATTTGGGAAAAACAAATTGTGCAACAAAAAATTTATGTTGCATAAAATATTGAGTAACCCACTAATGATTTAAAATTACATGCAGATGAATACCAAGTAAACTGCAACAGCAGATGACAAGAATAGTTTCAAAATAAAATCAGAAATATTTAAAATTAAATTGTCGCTACGAATTTTTACGGCATTCAAATTGCACAGTAGTCATTTAAAGCGTGAAAATAAAATTGAAAGGAAAATACACACAAGTGCTATTAAAATTTAAAATACTCGGAAAATTTGCACAATTTTGAATGTGGCATTAATTTTTGCATATGACACTGATGTTGCTTTCATGCCCAGCATGTTGCAAATAGAAATGAATATACATTTGGCGGCATGCAAATGACAGGACTAAAATTTAAGCAACAGTAAAAAATGTAAAGAAATATTTTTTTCTACATACATTTATAATAAAATAAAATTAAATTTTTATTTATTTGTAAATTAAATTTAATATTATAAGAATAATAAGTCAATAGATTTAGAGATTTAACTCTGTTATAACTTATTGTTAGCGGTTAGCTTTAAGGCTTATGAAACTTTATTTAATTATTTGCCATACCTAAGTAAGTAAATCACATACTTTCTTTAGACAAATGTAATTAAAAAAGTTTCTTGTTTATTTTAATTATTTATTTAAAAGTTTTATTTTCAAAGAATATTTATTTGTTTGTAGTTATGTGTTCATTTGAAGTAAAATAGCATCACCTGTGCCTTTTGTTGAAAGAAGATAATGTCGTTAATGCCAGTATAAACAAATCCTAATACTTCTTAGAAGAGTTTTAGACTACTTCTTAAAATTACATTTAATAATGTTATATATTTTTTTGATATTTTCTTATTTTAAGATGATTATTATTACATCGTAATGATGTTGAGGTTGTTAGGTGATAATAAAGAATTATTATGAACTAATGAAATTATAATTTTCCTAACTACTAAAATATTCGTTATTTATTTATATAAAAACGTAATGTGGAAAACCAACTTATATTTAATGAAGAAACATGTTTACGTAGTTGTGTAATTAAGAGGCTAGACTGAAAAGGATTTTTTTAAGTGGTGTTTTTATCTAGTATTATTATTTTTTAATAATTGTTTTAAAAAGAAGATTTTACAAGTTCATTATCAAAACGAGAAAATAAATTGTTTGAAATATATCGACTCATTTATATAACTATTGATTTCAAAAAATAAATAAATTAAAAATCCATAGAGAAGTAATAAATGAACTGAAACTGTTAAAAATTTTAAATACACAGAAAAAATATTTCAATTAATTTTTTAATAAAATTATTAATTAACTTTATATTGGAATTTAATTATATGAATTATTAATAAAATGAATTTTGTAATTGGTTTACAGGTTAAATAAATATAAAGAAAATTTAAATATTTGTCTATAAAAGTGCGGATCAAAATCCATTAAAAATTTATTAATATTACAAATTTCGTAATTGAATTCCATTTTTATTTTTTTTTTTCCTGTGAAGTAATAAAATTTACGAATATATATTTAAATCATTATATGACGAATCTTATTAGATCAGATTGGAAAAATTGAAAACAAGATTGCACAGTGGAACAAAATGGAAATTTTTTGGAAAATAAATCTGTAACTTCTGATCGGCTGGTAGTATTTTACTGAAATTTGATTCGGACATCTAAAATTTGCTTGCCAAATTGTTTGTTTCTTGTCCGATTTCATATATCATTATATGATAATAGACATAATAAGCTGAAAATTTTTGAAATTTACTTCAATTTATTTTATTTCTATATTTTTATAGACAAATCTTTAAATTTTCCTTATATTTTTTTAAAAGTTTTATTTAAAAAAATCATTTGAAGGCAATCACACAGAAAAAAGTAAAAATCTACTTCAATTACGAAACTTTTAATATTAATTAATTATAACCTACACCACCAAAGGTGGTTGGGGTATTATGCGTTTGTGCAAATATTGTAACGCAGAGAAAAAGTTTTCCTACACCCACCTTAAAGTATAC
>MINK01014165.1:0-13736 GCA_001735545.1 Phormia regina
TTTTTTTAAAATGAAAGGGTATTAAAGATTCGGCCCAAACGAATTTGTGTTTGAATTTTTGGTTTCTTTTTTTTTTTTTTAATTGAAGAAAATTGGCACTTTTGGTAAAAAAAAGTACTTTTTTAATATTTAGTAGATACTGTAAAAATTATACTTTTTCTAAAATGAAATTTTAGGTTTTAAAATATTTTATTTAATCTTTACTTTAATTTAAAATATGTGTAAAAAAAGTACGTCTTAAAAAATAAGTAGGTACTTTTTTGTAAATAGAATTTTTTATAACATATGAGTACGTATTTTTTAAATTAATAATAAAGCTTTTTTAATTACAGTACTTTTTTGCAAAACAAAAAATGCTCGTAGAAAAAAATAGTACTTTGTTGTTACTTATTAATACCTTAATAGTTAGTTAAGTGATCTATTATTCGACTTTTTGAAGAAACCGGTTGTCGAATAATTCGAATAGTAGGCATTGTGAAAAAATCTTTTGGACTTCAGAAAAAACCGGTTAACAGTCTTTCTTGCAGAAGTTAATATTTCTATAAAAAACTGCATTTCTTAAAAAGAAAAATCAATAATAAATACAAATGTATTTGGAAATGCCTACTAAATTATAGGATACTTGTCTCGATTGTACCATATATAGTTGAAAATACATCATTACTATGAGTCTACATTAGACAAATTTTTATCAAGGCAAATGTCAAAATTTTATCATGACAAAGATTTATCTAATGTAGACTGAATTTGTCAGTGTTATTGCAGCGTTGAAAGAAAATTGTCAGCGCTCGAGCTCTGACAACTTTGTCTTGCTAATGCTTGATAAAAGACGCCATATTGATTGTTGTTGGTATTTTTTACATGGTTTATTATGATACACCATTCCTCCTATAATTGACAGAGTTAAAAAATTATCTGCAATTCAAACAAAAAATTTGACATTTGTCTTGATACAAATTTCTCTAATGTAGACTCAAAGTTAAAAACGAAGAAAATTAGTTAAACAAATTTAAATGGAGTGTAAAAATATGGCATAAATCAAGATCACCGGAAGTATTGATTTTAAAATAATTTTGAGACTGATTCAAAAGTACTTTTTCTTGAGATGTACATTTTTTTCGCTCTTTTGCGGTTTACGAGATATATCTCTTTAAAATTTTAATATATTTATCTGACTGTCTTTATTAATAAATGTCTAATTTTAATTGTATGCCATTTAAAAGCATTTAAAAATAACTTTTTTATAATACATAACACGACCATATTAACGATCTCCTTGGGAAGAATTTTTTTTTTTTTCATAATCAAAAAAGTTTTTTTATCGATGTCGTGTTTGTCATATACAGAAGATAAAGTCCATAAGCCCAGCCGAAAGCCGGCAAGACAGAATAACTTTATTAGTGTGAAAAAAAATATATAATTTAATTTTAATAGTTCCAAAAATCCTGATTAGTTCACAATATCATTAAGATTTCATTCAAGATAATTATTAACAATTTATTTGTTTAATTAAACTTTTAATTAAACAATTTATTTGTTACATTAAAAATCATTCTATATAAATACTTAAAAAATTACTTCCGAATTTCGATTCAGGTAAAATAAAATGCTAATTTTAAAACCGGTTCTTTGCGTTTAAAATAACCGGTCTATTCGACATTCGAAAAATAAACATTTTGAAAAAACCTACAGCACATTGACTGAAAAAATTGGTACTTTTTCTTAGAAATTCATAATTTAACTTTTTTTAGATAAAAGTCGTTTATTTAAAAATTTCGTACAATTTAGAAAAAAATGGTACATTTTTAAAAAATTTTAAATATTTTCTTTTTTGTTTTGAAATTTGGTTACCATTTTTGTTATTAATTTTTTTATATTAAAAGCAAAAAAAAAAACTCAAAATTAAAAAGAACAAAAGTTTTTCTCAAAAAAAAGTCAGCTTTTTGGTACATAAAAAATTAGTACTTATTTTAAATGCGTCTCTAAAAACTAATAATATATTGTTTTAATCGTTATTTTTTATGAAACATATTTTTTTTTTAAATTTTGATTCTTTTAAAATATTGGTACTTTAATTACAGTTTTTGGATAACTATTATTAGTATTAATTTTGCTTTGTAATTTCTAAATATTTTTACTTTTTCTAAATAAATGTAAAAGGAATGTAAATTTTTGAAAATTTATTAAACTCTTATTAAGTGGTACTTTTTTATCAGTAAGAATTTTTTATTTAACTTGGTACTTTTTTGAAACTATGTGCTAGAACAAGGTAATCTGAAGTGAATAGAAATCTTATTATAAATGGAGCGATTTATAGCAGAGCAATTTTTTTCTCGTGGAATTAACGATATATAAAACTTTATTATAAATCTCTTGATTTAATAAATTATTAAAATATCCCTTTTCCTAACATTTAAATGTTTTGGAACTTTTTGTCTTATATTTCCTATTGGTATTCTTTTTAACGATGACATTTAGAGTATATTTTTTAAAATGCACTTGTAGGCGCACAATTCGGAGAAAATATTTTCCTTTTTCAATTTTAACCTGCAATTTATGAGCTTTTTAAATGGCTGTAAGAAACATTAAAAGCTTTAATTAAAAGAGAATTTTATCAAGAAATGTTTGGTTATTATTTTTCAATATAAAATTCTTTAACAAATTTTCTTAAAAGATTTTTCTTAATAAAAAAAAAAATGCATTAAAATTAATTAATAATAAGATACAATGATAAAAAATGTAAGAAGACATTTTGCACAGTAGATAAAATTTTAATTATTTGCGTTATGGATAAAAGTGAGTGATATATATAAATAAATACATTAGGGAGGCACCAAAATTAAAAAGTGTCGATGTTCCCAGCACAAAAAAAAAATTTACTTCATTCTAAGACATCGTTTTCCGGGAGCTAGATCCTAATGAAAATAGGTTCATTTTTTCGAGTTTTTAGGATTTCTTTTAATATTTCTGCCAAAGCAATCATTTGAATATTTGGTATCACAAAAAAGCACTATGGGACGCGCATTTAATGACATAACAAGAATTTAGAATCTGGTCCAAAAACAACCAAAATTTTGCGATTTTTTACAAAAAAAAAAAAAAAAAAAAAAAAAAAAAATTTAGAAATTATTAAATATTTAAAAATACGAGAAAATAAACGTTATAAAAACTAGCAAATATTAATAAATTTATTTTAATTGTACGAGGTTGACGAAAATATCATATATTTAACAAAACAATCATTTAATTAATTAATCGTAATCAATAAATATACTCCTATATTATTTTAACTTAAATAAAACTTTATGTTTTAAAATACAATAATAAGAAACTTTAGCCACAAAATATTTGTTGTTTTAGAATATATTTAATATTGTTCTCTTTTAATTTTCACTTAATTTTGCGTTCAATTTTAAAGGGTGCATTTTTCTGATACCAAATCTACCTAGCAATTTTGATATCAGCTAAAAAAATGACGTTACTATTCGTTATTTTATAAATTATGTTAATTTTTTTCTTTGCTATATATTATTTATAAATTTTGCTTTGCTATTTTGAGGCTATTATTTCTAGTTATTTACAAATAAAATACCGGGACACTTTTTATATTTTTCAAATTACGGTGAAATTTATATTAACAATGTTAAAGTTGATTAACAACTGAATGCGACAAAAGCATTAAAAGATTTTATTAGTTTCAAAAATTAGGAAACTAAAATTATTAAAATTTTTATTTCATTTAGAAAACAAAATATAAAATGCTTTTATCCCATTCATATACAACTACAAGAAATGTAACAAACTACATTAATTTTATATATTATTAAAATAATAATGATATATATATATATATATATGTATGTATATGTTAACTCTATTTTATCTTATAACTATAATATCATTAGTTATATACGTACATAAATATTATTCACAAAAGTTTCTACGGTAAAAGAAGAAATGATGTCATGTTATTAATATGAATACTAATACTAACTACTCTTAAGTAATGACTATTGTTTATTACTTCTACATATTTACTTTTTTATTACTAAAAATTATTTTGTTAATACATATTTTATTTAGAAGCCTTATTTTATAAAACACTTCCTACCCCTCACTTTGTAAAATTGTTATTTTTGTTTTTCTAAAATTTGTATGGAAATTTTATCAAAGTGAAGTGAAGTGAAGGGAATTACAAAATTAGTGGGTAAATTTAATTGATTTGCTACATAAATATTGAAAATTCGATTATATACATTATAATTAAAACGCTCTAATGAGTTTTGATAATATTACTCTATCGAACAAACCATTGTAATTTAAGTTGTTTTTTTTTTTAAATTATTATCATTTTAATACATTATTTTAATTATTAAATTTAGCCCGAAGAACTTTATACAATTCACTTTAAAAACATATTTACTTATACGTGAAACTCTTAAAATTTTATACTAATGATTATTACATTTAAGTAAATATTCATAAAAGCATTGTATCACAGTTTTAATTTTAATAAATTTTTTTTTTAACCATTTGGATGCAATGCATTTATACTTTAGAGTTATAATTTAATTTTTTAAGAAAATTTATTGACTACACATGTATAATTTGAAAATCTTATGAAAAGGATTTTATTTACAAGAATTGAAAGCACGATTTTAAAAGCACAAAATTTTATTTATATTTAATTGATAAACTAAATTGTCATGAGCTCTAAAAGCATGACTTTATTTAAAAAAATAATAATAAAAATAATAATAATAATAATAAACGTTTTAATTCAATCGTTACCTTTATATGCGTTCATAAGGATTGAAAATAAATTATTAACATTTTCATTTATTTGAAAACTTATCAAATTAACTCTGGTTTGTTTTGTATATTTTTAAAAATGATAAATAAACATACATACATACATAAGTAGGTACTTATAAAAAGTTATAAATATTAAAAGAATTGTTAAGAAGTAAATACCAAAAAAAAAAGCATTAAAAAATATGGGTATTAGGAATAAAAGATTTCTTTGCCTAAAGTACCATTTAAGAGTATGTGTACCATATATATCATAAATATATTTGTACTGATTATATAGGAAATTAAATAGGTAAATATAATTTTTATACATAGTATTTCAAAATTATTATTGGTTATTTAATTTAATAAATAAAAACAAAACTAAACATTTCAATTAAAATAGAAAATAAAAAATAGAAACATTTAAAAGAAATAGAACTACCAATAGATAATAAATAGTTTGTTATTAATATAACAATAAATAAAGAGAAGAAAAATATTGATTAATTAGTAGTACTCACTCTGTAGATTCGACCGTTGGCGTTGTCGGCATTATCATTAAAATACAATTAACAAGGATAGTGGTGATAATGAATAACGAAAACAAAGGATGTACTAAAATATAAATGGCTACACGACGTATCGGATTAAATGGATCGAGCAACCACATTGCTTTTGAGGCAGAAAACCGAAAAATATCTTTTCCTTTACTTACTACTACAAATGTCTATAAAAAAATACACAAACACATTTAAGAAGTTAATGTTAAAAATACATTTTTTCAAGATAGTACATTTCATGGGGTCAGCTTTGAAAAATAAATTAAGATCTTTATAAAATAAGTAAATAATGAACAAATATTTAAAATTTAAAATCTATGCCGGTATTCCTTTCAAAACTGACAATATTGATATCTCAATCATGTACATAGCACTAAGTATATTTAAATTACCAGTATATTGTTGTAGTATGGATCGATATCCTCGAGAGGAGTAGAGGCCAATTCTGGCGGGAAGCTGCCCTGCAATCGAACAGGTAAGGGCACTCCCTGTTCAAGTGTAGGATCCGGTTGTGGACCTTCATCCTCGTCCTCGTCATCATATCGGATCTAGTTATAAGTTATACATACATTAAAATTATATTATTAAAATGTTCATATATTTAAATCTTAAACCAAAAAAGGAACCAAAACAAATGATAAAATATTATTATACTCGAAATAGGTTTTGTGATTTAAAAGTGATTTTAATTTATTTTGAAAAAAAAAATGTATATAAATTTTAGTAAAATACATTTACTTAAGCTGAATGCGGAGAAGATAAATAAACAAATTATTTTTAATAAATATTCATAAAAATTAAAAAAGAAATAATGAAGCTGAAATAAGTACACATTTTTCAAGATAAAAAATAACTGATTTAAGAAAAAAATGTTTGTAGTCTTTGGTATTATTCCATAAAAGTTCCATAAACATTGGATTAGTTAATTAATCTTAGCTGTTTTTATCAAATGTCTTTCAAGTATTTCATATAAATAGTATGAATAAGTTATTGTTTTCATTCATTTGCTCATTTTGGGGAAATAATTTTTATATCCCTTAAACCCACCACTCCTACCGAAATGCATGAGCAAATATTAATATTAGTTTATATTTACTTCTTCCATCGATATTAATGGAGTCAGCTATCACCCAATGTCCAAAAGTAATTACTATTGCCTTTGCGTGACCTTTCGTTTACAAAATATCATTTATGAATAATTGAAAATTGATATTTAATATTGGATATTTAATATTGGATATTCTATTCTCTTGAAGTTCTCACACTAATTACCTATATACACATATTTTTCAAACATGTCGTCTTACAAATGACAAAACTATCTAAAGAAATAAATGCTACGGTATTAGAATTTTTTGGTATATATACTTATTATATATACAAGTATGTAAACAAATATGAAATATACAGAATAGGTTATTATTTTTTGAAAGAAGAATCAAATGATTTTTTTTTCATACTAACTTTTAAAGTCCTCAATTCTAAGGTATTTATAAATAAAATAAATTTAAGTTATAACTAAGTACGATTTTTAATGATTTTTTTTTAGGTAAATTTTTTGTTTCTTCTGAATAGGTTCAACATTATTTATTCAATAAAACAACAAGATGTATTGGTTAATATGGTTATTTTTTTGTTTTATTACATTATTCAGAAATTACTAATAATGAGAATAGCTTTTATTATTCAATTTAACATAAAAAATTGTATTTGGAGGGGACACATAAAGAGACGTTTCTCCAATCTCTTCAGAAAGTGAATTTTTGTCACAGTACTATCTATCTGTCTAACTCATAAACATTACGTGACAGTAATTCCCATTCATTTTATATTATATTAATGTCGAAAGAGTATCGTAGCCACTCCGAAGTGGTCAAACTTTGAATTCATCGTTTTATCGCTTTTGCGGTGTGAATATGGGCATTGTAGAGTTGGTATGCTCATGGAATGAATTAAAATACTGTATAAAATATATAAATTTTTTTTGCCTAGTAAAATTTCGTAAGTTTTTCCGCAATTCTATGTGAAGAAAATCGAAATTCACATCTCTCACTTCCTCGCAGCTTTATGAGATACATAATTAGGATTATTTTTTCTCAAATAACGAAATTAAAAATATTTATAGCAATTGGAGTATTCCAGATAAATTTTCGTTCATCCTATAGAACAATATGTTTCATTCCATTGATTTTATTCGTAATAAACCTATTCAGATGAAACAAAAAAATTGCCTTAAAAAATTAATTAAAAATCGTACTAACTTTGTTATTAATTATTTTTGCTATTGTAAATCTTAAAACTAAAAACTTTAGAAATCAGGATAAAAAAAAAAATTAATTATATTCATTATATTAAAAATAATATGATTTTAATGTAACAAAAATCTTGAACCTATTCACTTAAAAGGCACTGTTTCCACAATTTTATGATTTATTCCAATTTCATTATATCCATTACATATGGTGCGTGCACCAATACAATTTTATTTGATTAGGACCTAATTTTAAAATAAATATATTTTTGACACACCTATTTTGTGGGAAGGGTAAAAGAAATACCAAATAAATTCTAATTTCCTTTAACGCAAATCATTTCTAGAAATATCTATAACCATTCGATTGTTAAAAAAGAAATAATAATAAGTTGAAACATATGTAGTTATTCTTGAAAATGTGTACAATAATGTATAAAAATGTGGGCTTTGGTTTCTAAACTATTAACTACAACTTAATACATATAAAGTTACTTTTTTGATATGTGTATATGAGCCATTTTCACAATCATTGAATGTATACTTTTTTGTATTGGCTGTAAATACTAAAATATGACAGGTTGTCCAATAATTTATTTATTATTTAAATTAATTTCGACAATGTAATTTTTTACAATATTATACTACACCACCATAGGTAGTTGGGGTATTATGTGTTTGTGCAAATATTGTAGAGCGGAGAAAAATGTAAGTACAAATCCGTGTGCCAAATTCTATGAAGATTGGCCCATAATTGGCCATAGCTCCCATATGAAGCCCTTTTCGAAAATCCCATATCAACTTTATGTTCGACACAAATAACATTTTTACAAGTATAAAAAATTGCCTAAAATTTTATGAAGATCAGCCCATAATTCACCCAAAAGAGCATAAATACATGTGAATCTTAGTATCGACGAAATATTCTGTATATTATTTTATTTTTTTCCATAGTTGACCCCTTCCCGAATTTTGGTAAACATAGGCAATGGTGTAGGATATCATATAGTCGGGCTTGACCGACTATACCCTTTTCTCTCATCTAGCAATAAGTTAGCTCGTAATACAAGTAAATGCCTATTTTAAATGCAAACTACCTAGGTACGTCTAAGCAATACAGATTTAAAAACAGTCTCTAAGAATTTCAAATTTTTGTGTAATTTGATGAGTTCATGAGTATGTATTTAAACATATATACACACATATTATGTAATTGTTAAATAAAGCAAAATAAATAATGAATCAATTCGTATTTTCCTTAAGATGAAATGACACTTATTGAAAACATTTAAAATCTGTTGATTTTTGAAAGCTACTATAAACCTATAATTCTTAAGCATCTTAATATTCTTTGTGAAAATGGCCCACACAAATATTTCATTCGAATTTCTTGTTATGAATGCACTACAAATAAAAAAAGGTGTTTAATAAAATAAATCTCGTAGCACTTACTTTTATTTAAAAAACAAACTCACATTAAAAGTAATTTGACCAATGTGTATTACACAAAACAATAAATAAAGTATTTTAAAAATGATAATGATCCAAAATCATTGGAACATTTGTAATTTTTTGTTTTGTTCTTAAACGTTCACACGTCGACAAAAAATCATCAGACATCTGCATAGTATGGTCAAAAGAAAATCCAATTAAATCCTAACAGACACTAACATTGCCAAAAACTGACTGCTTAACTAAAGTAAAATGTGTATGATTATATCTATATGCATATATGTACATACTTATGTTGTATGGAAATTAATTTAGTTTTATTTTATCGAAGTGTACTTTTATGTATGCAATACGGGTCTTAAAGATGTGTACTGTTTTGTAGCGTCTGTGTTCTAAATGAACCAAAAAATATAATAAATAAATTATAAATTGAAAATCATTATAAAACAGGACAAAATCACATCTTGTGGATACATGTTTGTATTAATCTGTATAATATAAAAACATACAAAAGCTTGCACATAAATATTATTAATATATTCACACTCATATAAATTACATAGGTACTTAACTAAATACAGACTCTCACACATACATTTATGTTTACAATGGTGATTTTTATATTGAGCTTATTATAGGAAACGGAAATAGTGACAAAAACAATAACATTTTAACCTCAATATACAGCCAGCGTACATATACACGAGCACACATGTACTGCAACTGCGTAAATAATAGTAATAATAATTTTAAATAAAAAATCAAATACTGATAACATTAAGTATTACAGAGGATATATGAAGAAGAAAACAAAAACAACTATAGCAGCATAACTAAAAAATACATAAGCAAAATGTATGTATCATATCACACAAACATAATAACACTTCTTGTTAGCAGCACTTTATATGTATATAAATTTGTATATATATATTTTTTAGAACAAAACAACAACGAAAAGAACTAATGTAAAATGTATCTTGTTGGTGTGTCTTGTTTAATTTATATGATGTTTTCGTTTTCATATTCTTTTATTTTGTGTTTCTATACACTTCTTTTTGCCAATTTTAGCTCTCCGACCTACTTTTTGAATTGTTATTATTGTATTTCAGTTATTATTTGTATGTGTTTGAGTGTACATGTATAAGATTGTAAGTATATGTTTATATGCAAAGGTTAGTTATTATACTTTTAGTTTTCTTTATAGCAAAGAAGAGAACATTCAGTGTATAAAACAGGAAAGAAATGTAATATTTTTGGACATTGCGCCACAAAATACAAAATAATTTGGGTTTGGCTTCCTCAGATTTTTTATAACTAACCATTACTGAATTTTTTTATCAAACTTATTACTGAGAATAAAATTGCAAAATAAAAGCATTAACAATATTAATTACAGTTAATGGTGTATGTAATTAAAAACAAACTAAAAAATGCTGAAAATAAAAACAAATAAAAATATTTAATTATCTAAAATTTAACTTTATGTCACACAGTCTTTGAAGAAAAGGTTTTTATAATGAAAAAACAAATTATCTACATTATTCGTAAATGTTTTATTATATTGTAAATTTCTATTATTATGTATATATCTTAAATGGATTTCACCAAAAAAAAATTCATTATAATTGTAAGTACAAGGGGGCAGGTTATAGGTTGTGTAGGAATATTATTATTATGTTGAAGTATAATTGAATCCAGTTATGGTTCACTGAAAAACTTCAAAATCTTTTAAAAAGCATTTAGAAGTATTATTATATATAGGTCAATACCAATATATTCCATTAAGAATAGTTGGAAATTCGGTATTTTTATGAAATACAGTTGATGTGTAACAACATTTTTATGCTTTGGAAGCTGGTTTAATACAAATACAATAAATTTAAGTAAATTTGAAAGGCAAAAAGTCAAAATTGATGCCATTAGCAAATAATAATTCTAAGCAAATATGAGTAAATTCCAATAATACAGCAATATTTATTTGCACAAAGTGTTGAATACACCAATACAAAGTACTTATTTTAATCCTACTTAATTTCTTTTTCGCTAGGATGTATTATAGGACCAAAATGAAAAAAAAAATGCACTAACGGTGGAATATACTACTTTCCAATTGACTATGATAACTGTTATCATATTGGATTTCAATTCCCGAAATTTCGCAATTTTCTTCAACAGTTTTATAAATGTAAATAGAATTTCTTGACACCAACATTTTTGTGTTTTTTTAGTTTATGCTCTATTTTTAATAGTTTCAATCAATAAATATCATTACATATTAGGTTTTTTGCATTATATAATAAATATATTAATTAATAAATTCTTATTAAAAAATATTACATTAGCTAAAAATTATATGCTTTTTTAAAGCCAAACTTTGAAAAAATCTTGTTTTATTTTAATGTAAAAACATTTTCTTGACATAATTAAATTTTTTTTATTATAAACCCTGTTCATGTATTTTTCCTTTTTTTTTATTTTTCCAATCTGTAAAAAAAGAACTGAAAAAGAGCTAAAAAGGTTATAAATTAAACATTATGTTGTCATTGTTAGTAAGTACTTAGTGGTGAAAAAGAGCTGCATATGAAAATGTATTAATGTATATACACCATTAACTGATTTCAAGGCTAATTATAAAGAATATTTCTGAAGCGTATTTGTAAGCACGGCACATTAAATATACATTGATACATAAATATAAATATATATATATGTATTGAATACTTTTTTAGAGGCAAAAAACTATTTGTGTTTAAATAAACTTAATAATCAATAAAATAATAATTGCAGGTAATAAATGAACAAATAAATATAAAAGAAAATAATTACATTGAATAGTGTTCAAAGTGTTACGAAAGTAAATAGTTTGTTAAATAAGTGATTTTTCAAATAAACTTAAGTAAGAATTTCGCAAAGACGTAGAGCAGTAGAGTGTAAGAATTAGAATGAAACAAAGCAAAATTATATTTGAAAAATATCTTGGGACTGGACAAACAAAAAGTTAAACATGAATATAATCAAGTAAGTAAGTAAGAAAGTAATCTTTAAAATTGGCTATATCTGCAGTAAAACTCTTACTTCTTTCTGTTTTTTCTTGCGACCATATTGCGGCTGAAAGAAGATTCATAACAATGTGTGTTTCAAAGGGAATTTTGAGGAGGATAAGGTTTTTGAAATGTTCAATTCATATAGTAATGAAAACAAATGCGTATGAAAAGATGGAATGAAAATAACAGAAAACAGCAAATATATGACATTTTTTATGTTATTATTTGAAAACGACAATATTTGTTACAGAGTTTTTTAACCATGATTTCATTATCATGAAAAAAGGATAAAAAGAGAGGCATTAAAGGTTGTAGTGGTAGATGGATGGTTAGGAATACAAATAAAATATTAAGTTATTGAGTTGAAGTCATTACAAATTAGCAAATGATTCGGTGGAGTAGTTAAAGTTTAACGTTGATTTTTTTTTTTTTTTCATTTTATTATATTTTATATTATAAGATGATAATAATCCACGCCAAAAAAGGTAAAAGAGAAAGAGAGAAAAAAGAAATGAAAATAAAAAGAAAAAAATAGTAATAAATATCTATGAAAAAATAACATATACAAACAACACAAATTTGTCTGTATGTCAGTTTTTGTATTAGTTAAATATATTTATTTACTTAAGTATTCTAAATATTAATAATAATTTCCTATTCAAAAAAAATATATATATTTTGAATTTAACAGATGAAAAATATTTGAAGAACTTTGACATTTTTGAATTAATTTGCTTTAAATGAAAAAGCATATGGCGCGTAAACAGAATGATTAATTTTTGAAATTGATTTTGAATTTAACTTTAATCACCATCAAAGTCAAAGTCATTCGTTTTAGAAATTACATGTCAATGAAACTGTTGGTATTTACATAAAAGTGGTTTCCAATACCTATACGTATCTAAAAATTTCCAAACTTTTAAAAATATAGATCATTTCTAGAATTACCAAACTTTACTCTAAATCTCTATAAATTAATTTAAAAATAATATAGGTATCTATATTTTAATTTTAGTTAATATTTAATAAAAAACATAAATAAAAACGAAACAAATTTGAATTTATAAATTTGAAAACAAAATAATTTTTTGCCTTAAAAAATAAATAAAATTAATTGTAGTTTTAGTACAATTTTTTTTTTTTTTTTTTAATTTTTACAATAATATTCTTTCCAATGAAGCCAATGTTTAATCAATTAGAAAACATCAAATATTTAAAAATATATATATAATAAGTGAAATAAAAAGTAAGAAGAACGAAATAATAATCAAGAGAAAATTGCAAATTTAAATTTAATATTGATTTCATTTCTGATTATTCCAAATATTATTATAAATAAAATTTTTTGCTGAATCAAAATTCATTAATTTTTAATTTAATTACATTGTTTTTCTAACGAAGTTCATAAACAACCAAAACGATTAACACCACTTTCAGTTAAATTTACAATGTTTAATATTTGTTCTGGCAATCTTTTTCATGTCAGAGATAAATTTGTCAACAAATTAATTATGTAATATGTAACGTTAATCATTTTAGATGTATGTAGAAGTTATTAGTATACTGATTTACTTAAAATAACTTATTCTCTATATACATATATATATATATATATATATATATATATATATA
>MINK01014167.1:0-21047 GCA_001735545.1 Phormia regina
TACAAATAATTGTACAAAGTACTGATATACAAATACTTTTGTCCCAAAGATTTTTACTTAAATAACATTAAGAATTGTGATTTTTTCCTAAGAAAAAATAAGTGAAAGCCAAATCTTTGTAGGAGATTAAAAGAATAACCGAAAAAAACGGTAAGTAGTGCTTTCGGGATACATTCAGCATTTTAAATCGGGAAAGATTCTGCAGCGGTTGAATGTATGATGTGTTGCCGGGTGTTAAGACTCCAACGTCCGCCGGTAGAAATCACAATATTAAACGCCAAATAATTGAATCGCACATAATAAGCAATATTATTGAGCTTCGTTTTAAAGGTTAAAGAAACGTGTTTATTTTCATTCAGCTAAAAATGAATACTTAGTTGGCTCATAACCAATATTTGTACCAATATATTATTGTTCAGTATCCAAGGACAACAAGAAGCTATAATATTTTTAAATCTGTCTAATACATTCTTAGATTCAGACCTTTAAAAAAAGGTGCCGAAACTGCCTCAGTCTCCCATATAAGTGTATAAGTATAAGGTTCTATAAGCAATATCTCAAAAAATATATTTTAATTATTTTCAGGCTTTTTTTTAACTTTTGAAAATCCTATAAAAATTAAAATTTTTTTGAATAAAAACTTAACCAGAACTGAACTAGTAATGATCTAAAACTAAACTACTCCATTAACAACAATTTTTTTAACTATTACAGCTAATTTTTGACTTTTCTTTGGAAGTAGTGAGAGTTGCTATAGTGCTAAAATACTTACACTCAGAAACATATGAGAATTGTCGCTCTTAATTTTTATATGAAAAAAATATGTGATTCTCTCAGTAGCTACAGCTAAAGGGCCAACTTTTCAACGGAGAATGAAGAAAAGTGGCGTGAAACATTTTGAGCAACTAATCAAGAAAAGTAAACGTATCATATGTTTTTGAACATTTATTGTATAAACAACCCTGTTTTTTTAGTTATTTTGCAAGAAAAATAAAGCACAGGGTTGTCAAAAAGTCACGTAGCTACGTAAAAACCTAGAATTTTTTTTGTCAATGGCTACGTACACACGTTTGCATAAGACGGGTTGAAACAGCTGATTGCGATACGATGAATATTTGTTCACTGGTTGGGCCTTAAATTCATTTGCGGCGGAAAGGCTTAAATATCTTTACTAATAAAGATTTTATTTCAGATAAAATATTTATAGCTTCTCAAAAAAAATAATTTTTAACAAATATATTTTTTATTATTAAAAAATCTGGAAAAATATAAGCTATTATTATTTCATCTAAATTACATTGCATTGTAGACATAGCTCTTTTAGCTTTTATAGGACCAAAACTATTCCACTTTAAAGTTTAAGAAGTCACGGAAAATATTAAACATTTTTGATATCAAAGGTACCCTAATTTGAGCCCCCTTAGCTCCGCTCCTGAGAGGTTTATTACATAAACCTTCCAAATTTAATATTATGTTGGCTTCTGTTATGCTTGTACCAAATTTCATGCAAATCCATTGACCTGATCAGAAGTTACAGATTTGTTTCCAAAAATTTTTGATTCTGTCCCACAGTGTATATGGTTATACAGATGGATGGACGGAAGGACGGACACTGTTAATTCCTTTAAGAATATTATATAGTAAAAATTAAAAACTTGAATATGGCTTTACTTTGGGTTATTATAAATACTACAGAAAATTTCAAAAAATTGAGCATCTTACAATGACGATAGTTATAGTTATAAGATATAGTAAAATATATCTTAGTAGGTTTTTTATAATATTCAAAAACTCTGGTCCAAAGATTTTTTAAATTTAAAATAAATCCTCAACTTTAGTTAGATTAAATTCTACTTAAAAATATACATTTGTATGTATGTAGGTATGTATGTATGTATGTGTATCTATGTATGTGTATCTATGTATGTGCATAACAATAAGAATACAAATAAAAATTCTTGCATACAAATACTAGTATTTGTTGCAGCATCAGTATATGAATTTGTAATAAGAAAATAAAACAGAGTAATAATACATTAATTATTCATTTCATTCACTTGTTACTACAAAATGTTCACTTTATTTTATTTATTCTCATAGAGTTCTTTTTCAACTACATGCAACATAGTTATTTATTTTATATGCTAGAAAAATATTGTTTTATATTTGATGACATATTTTTTGTTCTGAAATTTTTCGCTAGTAGTTTTTGTTAGTTTTTCTTTATTTTCTTTTTTTTTAACTGTTAGAAAGGAAAACTCTAAGTGAAGTGTTGTACATAGTACACACAGTGAATATTTTTTATTTCAACTAGTTGACATTTAATTAATGTTGGCATATTAATATTCTACACAATTTAAACATTAAATTTATATAATATTTCTTTACTGAGTATTTTTATTTATTAAATTTTCTTAAAAAAAAAAAAATAATAAAAAATAAAAATAAATAATTTCATTGAAAATTGCCTTTTCTTTTACTAGTGAAAAATTTAATAAATTTTTCTTCCTTTTATTTTCATTTCATGTTTAACATTTCTTTTTAAATCGCTAAACATTTGTAAAACATCTGTACCCTTTTTTACTTTACTTTAAATTTTTAACCATTTTATTTTAAACAATATATCAAAATATTTTTGTAAATATTAAAAGAAAAAAATATATTTTTTTATTTAATATATTCGTAGCATATTTATTATGATAACCGCATACAACATATGCATAATATTTCCGTAAAATCCTTCCTCTAACTTCCGTTCTCTCATAAACTGGCAAAAAAAATAAAAAAATAAACACAGAAACAACAACAAACACTTCAGACATACAAACAATACAACAAGTATTATACTTGTATACAATTATATTATGAGTATAATGCAAAATATCCTTATTTGCATATAAAATACTTTTAAATATACTGGTCTACACGAAACTTAATAAACATTATTTTGTAAATATTTTTTATCTCTTAAACAAAAACAGAAAAAAAAAACAAAAATTTATAGACATACATATATAACCATTTTTGAAAATCATTATTTTAAAGTCCCACTACCACGACCCACAGTGCATAGTAAGACGGAAGAATGGAAAGTTACTGGAAGAATGATAATAAAGTTATAACTTCTGATCGATTAAGTGGATTTACATGAAATTTGCTATAGGCATAACAGAGGAGTGTACAATGTTAAGTTTGGAAGAAGTACCCAACAGGCCCCCTTAGGGGCGTAACTAAGAAGGCTCAAAGTAAGGTATCTCGGACATAAAAAAATTGTAATCGCTTGCCAAAGTTTTGTTTCTCATCCGATTTAAAATATTTTCCTATATTATTTTACACTCTAATAAAACCTACAAACCAGACGATTGCATGTCCTATTTATGTCTTACAGTTTCGCGTTATTTATCCTTGCATTTGGTCTTGGTCCAGTTCTTTTATATATCTAGCCTCATATTACCCAGCGATTTTATTAGTTTTATCTTAAACTAATTAAAAACTAAATTATCTTTTGAATAAAAACATTGAAGTCTTCTTTACCGAGTCCAAAAATAAACGATTTTGAAATTAAAAATTGTAAAAATTACTATTTTTTGTCAATTTTTGGCCGAAAAGTATTTTCATTCTTTTTTTTCTAACATGAAATTTTATATAACAACAAATAGTAATTTTATACTTTTCTGAAAGGTATCTTTACAGAGAAGATTTTAAAATAAAAAACTACCACAATAACTGAAATAGTCAAAATACACACCCTCTCGAATTTGACCTATTTTATATGAAAGTTTTAACTTATTTTCAATATTTTCTGAAATCCCAAAGTACAAATTGGCAAACGGAATGCAGTTTAGGAATCTACAATACATATGTTGTTAAAAATTTTTAATCAACATCTATGGAACTTCGGAAATATGTGGATTTTATAGACGAAAATGTGAAATAATAAACCCTTTTGGGATTTTCGCTGCTTTTTTAAGAATAGTGGGATTCCTTTTACATAAATGTTAAAGTTTTTTTTACTTTCCCATTTAATACAATAAAATCTATATTTAACAAACAAAAAAGGCGTTAAAGTTACATTTGGTAGCTCCCTAACAATGCAACAATAATATGTTGACGTGATTTTCTTAGTCACCCTAGAAAACAACTAGAACTTCACCTAACTCAATTGCCAAAGAAACATAATTCTTTGTATGTAGGTGTAAATAATTTTTTATTTTTTTGTTGCGAATGAACAGTGTTGAAATTCAAACTGATTTCTAGTAATAAGATCTAGTCAACTAAATAAAATCACCAATATAAAATGGAAAAAATATACCCAAAAATTCCGAAAGGAGTAATTTAACAATCCAAAATTTAAGTAGTGGTTTTCTGAATCTAAAAATTCTGAGAAAGATTTCAGTAAATATTGTAAAAATTTAAAGAGATTCGCTTAAAAGTTGCTTTCACTTCCATGGTCGAATGCGGAATTCAAAGAGCTTTTAGGCGAATAAACTTAGTAAAAATAAATTTAGGAAATATATTTTATTTAGCAACTGTAGATTCTATATTATCTATTCTATTTAAAATTTTTTGCTAAATAAATATTATTTAATTATTTTAATTTTAACTTTTACTTACTTTTGTAGTTTTGGTTTAAAAAGATGTGACACATGTTGTGACAACTATGATGTATCCAAAAATTATTTAAATATAATAGAAAAAAATTAGTCATACAATAAAAATAACAACAATTTTGACTTTATTGATGACATAATTTTTTAAAATCTTTATTTTATTATTATTTTTAGGCCAAAAAAATTGAAAACTAAAAAAAATATGATCTCTACGTAATTCAATGAATTGTTTTTGTTTTTTATTATTAATTTTGTGATGTTTTCATGTATAAATTTTTAGCCATTATTTAGCAATTTTTCAGCCATTTTTTATCCATTTTTTGTTGAAAATTTAGCCATTTTTGGTCCCAAGGAATTGGCAACACTGTTGCTGACATAAATCTTCGTTATATAGAAAAATATTAAATCAATATCTTTTATAGAACTTAGCTCCGCCTCTGAGATGTCGGTTGGGTTTATTTTTTTCAAACTTAACATTATTCACTCCTCTGCTAAGATTATACCAATTTTACACAAATGCTATAAACCGATCAGAAATTACAGATTTATTTCCACAAATATTCGAATCTGTCCCACTTTTTTTAGTAATTAATGTTTATCTCTTAAACTATTTATCTATTTATGAAAAAGTTATAGGGGAAGATGTAAACTTTTACAAAAATCATATTGTAATTATTTTGTTTGAATGCACTATAAGCTACAGGGTTTCAAAGTTAGCTACCTCACGTATGTTAAAGTTTAAAATCTAAATCAGGGATGGAAAAGTTAATGCATTTTTGATCAAATTTAACATTCAAAAGTATCAACCCTAGAGTAAAGAGAACCGGTTCAAAACTAGTCAAGTGACAGGTTCTCAGGGCTAGTGACTGGTTCCAGTTCCGAAACTTTATATGAGAAGAACTTTTACATGGTGTTGTCATTGGAGGTGGCTAATTAGCCACTTGGAACAGGTCGCAGGATAAGTCACAGTACTGGTCCTAGAGGATAGGTTCAGTGTCGATTAATATAATTAAATTTTGATAAGAATTCGGTATGTTTTAAACATTTTTTTATTATTATTTTTATTAAATTTATGTTTTAATTTTTACTTTTTAATTTTTTCTTAATATCAATGCTGCGACCCCGAATCGAACCCGAGCTCATGTAACGTATTTTGTTTTGTAGCCTATAATGTTAACCACTCTGCCACTGATTTATCGCGAGTAGTTAATTGCGCACCTCACAAGCGTGTGATAAATTGACTCTAAACTGTAAATGTGTTCTCAATTGGAACTTTAGTGACCGGTTCAGTCATATAATTGGCACAAACTTTCCGCAGGGAAGGTACATCCTCGAGTCATTGATACTGTCAAGCGATTAAATGTTTATACCACAATTCAAATTTAAAATAAAGTTTTTAAATGGAAATATATTTTAGAGAATTTTTTATATATAATATTCGAAAGGAAAGCTATGTTCTTAAAAATTTTGTTATATATTTTTAATTGGGGTACAAAAGTAATAACACTATATTTGTCCTAACGCTGAAGCTTGGGTTTTAATTTATGAAATTGTAAATTCTAATATCAAAATTTTAAGGACCTTATATAATGAATTATATTCTATTTATAAGAAATGTGTTTTGGAATTCTAATATTTAATCTGAAATTAAATATAATAAACAATCACCAATTAACAAAAATATATAAAAATACTTCAATCAATTAAAAACTTGTTCAAATTTTGCACCTCTCACTAAATGATTCAATTACAAAAAACTGTAAAGAATTAAATACAATTAATAAATTAATTAAGTCAATCACGTAGATGACTAAATGAATTAAAAATGTGTATAAGAAATAAAAACATACTCATACTCTGTAAAAGACATTAATTTCACTCTTTTTCTATATAACAAAGAATTATGTTAGCTAAGCATTATTATTTAGATGAAAGTAATCGAGTTTAGACCTTTTCTGATCTTTGAAATTATAATAAAATTTTTGTAAAAAGAGCTTTTTGAGAAGCTCGAAATATTTTATCTTGAATAAAATATTTTTTATTAAAGTTATATTTTAACGAAATTTTCAGCTAATATAGACTAGGGTATCCAATTAATCGGGGTTTCAGATTATTCGATTTATTTGACAAATAATTATTCATAATAATAATTATATAATAATTATAGTTATTATTCGATTAACCGAATTGTTTTAGTAATACATATTAGACACTGTTTATAAAATTGAATCCATTAAAATAGTTATTTAGAGACTTAATGTATTTAATATGGGATATCTCTTAATAGATCTATCACCCATTTGTTTTATAAAATTGGACTTTAATCATAATACTGAAAATGTAAATCAAATTCAAGTTAAATCAGTATTTTTAATATAACTTTTCTTATTTTCTGTGTCAAATTTATAACTTTTGAGAAATATATTGTCATGCTCATAGCCTTATTATCCTTGCAGGACCCCAGGGAAAAAATATTGTCAGAAGTTCAAGAATTTATAAAATTTTAATCTTTCAACGTGGGATCCAAAAATAGTGCAAAGTCGGATGATTCCAATAAATTTTCCATTTTTGATACCTATTTTTTGATAAGAAAGTCATGAAATTATGTTTTAATGGCACTTTTATTTAGCACAAAACTTTGAAAGAAAAATCAATTGTATTTATTTTGTATTAAATTATAACACCAAAAAAACTAGATAACGGTTAATCGGTTGTTCGACACAAATTATTCGGTTTATTCATTATTCGAAAAGAGACAGTTTTCAATTATTCGAAGAGTTAATCGACCAAAATTAATCGGATAACCGAATGGCGGATATTCGATTGGATACCTTAATGTAGACTTTATTTTATAAAAAATAAGGAAGTGGAAAAAAATTTTAAGATTTTTGGGAAAGATATCCCACAATTCTCAAGAAAATGCACCGAAAATCCCAAAAATTGTTTTTTCACATTTTTGGCTATAAAATCCACATCGAAGTCCCGTAGATTTTGATTGAAAACCTTTAACAACATATTACAGATTCTTAAACTGCATTCCGTTTGTCTATTCGTGCTTTGAGATTTGAGAAAATATAGACTAAAATCAAAATTTTCATATAAAATTGGTGGCATTCGGAAAGGTGTGTACCACGACCAATTGAGTTATTGGGATTGTTTTTTATCTTAAGATCATCTTTGTGAAGTAACCTTTCAGAAAAGTCCAAAATTATTATATTTTGCTAAAGAAAATTTTATTTTAGAGAAAAAAGAGTGTTGATACTTTTTCGGCTAAAAAACACAAAAAGTAAATTTTTTGTTTTTTTTTTTTTCAATTTTCAATTTTCAAAATCGTTTATTTTTGGACTCGATGAAGATATCGACTTTTATTTAACAGAAAATTTTGTTCTTTGACTAGTTTAAGAAAAAAATTAATAATATCGATCAGAAATACTATAATATATATGAAAAAAACTGGACCAGGAATGTGCAAAATTATGGTGTTTAAAAATTCAAACACAAATAACTCGAAAACTATTAGACATAAATAGGACATGTAAGCATGTTTTTTTATAGTTCTTGTTAGGGCCAACAGCAATATATATTTGAAATCTGGGGAAAAACAAAAATTTAGCAAGCATTTAAAAATTGTTTATGTCAAGGGTATCTAACTTTGAGCCTCCTTAGATGCGCCCTGATGGGTTTCTTGTGCCTCCCTTCCTGCTACGTCTATACCAAATATCATAAAAATCCAACAAACCGATCAGAAGTTACAGATTTATTTCCAAAAAATTTCGATACTGCCCCAGTGTGCATTATACCCCCAATTTTCATTTCCAATTGTGTTACCATAATTTAATTACAAATATTCAACAATATACTACATTGTAAGCAGTTTTATTATTTCCACTTTTTTTCTATTACAAATTCTATTCTGTTGACCAAAAACAAAAAAAAATTACACTTTACACTTAATCACATCCTCTATCTATTTTAATTTTTTTTTTTTTTCAGATAATAATTATAAAATGAAATTAGCATCTGGGGATAAAAGTGTCGAATCATGTCAACCGAATCCTTGTCAGTACAATGGTAAATGTGTGGTTAACAATGGTACAAGTTACTGTCAATGCCTGGGGCATTTTACTGGAAGGTAAGTTTAAAAACAAATACCTACATTATTATACAACACTTATACAAATAAACACTAGCCAATTAAATACTTAATTTATTACTTAAAATCACAAATTTTAATTTTGTGAAAATATTATAGATTTTGTGGTTTAAATTTGTGTGAATTGGAACCCTGTGTCTTTGGTAAATGTGAATTAACTACGAATAATTTTAAGGTAAGTTAAACACATACATACATACATATTATTAACAACCTCCAAGAATATATTATACAAGTATAAGAGCTTGTTTATTTAAACAAAAACAAAAAAACAAAAAACAAACAACAACTTTAAATTATAGTGCAAGTGTCAACCTGGTTATATGGGTACGACATGTGAACAAAAACAAAGACCTTGTGCTGATAATCCATGTGAGGGACGTGGTATTTGTATAGAGAAAAATGGTGGTTTCTTTTGTCGGTAAGTATACATTATATATATGGGTATAAAAGTGTTAGCATTTAAGTGAAAGAATGAATGAATGAATGAATGTATATGTATGTGTTTTTGTGTTTTGTTTTTATATCCCTTAACATTTTATTTAATTCAAAGCTGATGCGATGAGACGCGCTGTTCACTTTGAATTAATTTAAATAAATTTTAACAGTAAAACAAACAAACAAAATAAATTTAATCTTCCTCTTCATTAATGTTCTTTTGTGTTTTAAACTATTTTAAAATGTGTTTAGTTGCTATGCTTGGTGGGAGGGCCACCGCTGTGAAAAACGTATGCTTCACATACCTTACAAACCTTTATCGGAGCGTATGCTGCAGGAACCCTTTTGGTTGGGTCTAATTACTGTATTTGTGGTTTTAGCTGTTATAGGTTTGGTTTGGTGTGCGAAGCGACATTTTCCAGAGAAAATCGAAAAACTATTGGCTGAAGAAGCTGATCGTAATAGGCGTAAGTTTATAAAAATAATATTAAAAAAAAAATCTAAAATTTTTAGTTTATTTTTGTTATCTACAGTTTTAGTTGAGGGTATTAGGAGTGCTAAGCTTTTTCTTAAGCTAATAGTTTAAATGAAAACTCTAATGTTTTGCTAAATTGTGCTTTAGTAACCTAAGGTGTTAATTGATTTGATTAAGGAAATGAGTTTTGAATTAAAAACATGAAACTATATCCACTTGGTGTATGATCATAAAGTGGAAATAGTTTTCGGTTTTTACCTCAAATCTTTATTAATGTTTATTGTAGTTACAAAAACAAAAAGAATTACATATATTAAATAAAAAGTATTTAAGTTAGATTCAAATATTATAGTTGTAGGTAGGAAATGTATATAAAAAGTTTTATTTATAATAAATCGTTTAAAACAGAAGTTCCATACAAATTATAAGATGAGTGCCAACAATTAACATGTACCTTAAAAATATGCATTATAAAGGGCGATTCGAAGTGCTTTTTAACATTTTTAAAATGTAATAACTCAGAAATTAAGAAATTTACTTTCATAATTCTGTTACAACCAAACTGATATAAGTCCTAGTTATATGTTTAATTTAAGATAAAGCAAATTATTATTCTCAAATGTAATTTTGGGAGAAAAAAATATATATCGTTCTTTCAATGAGAAAATGCCTAAAAATATTTTTATATCTTCCAATGTTGCCAATATTTAGTATAGGTTAGTTTAGGTTAGGTTCTAAGGGTCACCCGCTATTGCGACTGCACTCAGAGGCCATTAGGCCCTACATATGAAGCAAGCTCCTCTTTCTTAACATAAACAGAAAACTAATTTTCCATATGTCCATCTACCGCGCATTCATCAAGGGTATTAGTTGCAGTAACGAAGGGGGCGGGGGTCAGAATGTCATCGCAAGCGAGTGTCTCGTCCAAAGACGATGCATTTACTGCACATTCATCCGCCATTTCGTTACTTCGTCTATCTGCTTGACCCGGAACCCTATCTGCTGAGTTAAGAAGCATATGCAGTCGACAACACATCTTGATCTTAAAATGGGGAAATTTAGAGCCTTGATTGCTGCAACACTGTCTACAAATATATCAATGTTCACAGCGCAGAAATACTACGGCCTGAAAGACTGTGCACAAATAGGGTAATCTGAGAGACATCGAAATGTCTAAATCATCAAAAAATGTACCCGAACCAGTGCCAGTATCTATCTTAGAACCATCAGTGAATACTGGGATTGCATATTCCTTTATGACAGAATTTGTTTCCCAAACTTCTCCAGATAGGATTATCATATATTTAGTATAAATTTCAATATCTCTATTTTATTTTTTATTTATTTTTTCTTTTAATTATTTAAAAAAATTCGCTAATTTATTAAAGATTTTAATTTTTCTAAAAGTCAAAAAATCGCAAAAGTGTGCAACTTTAAGCTTCAATATCTCTAAAAGTTGTTAATGGATTTTAATGATTTAAATTTCATATAGAAGATAAAATGTTCCTTATAAATGTGTTAATTAAAAAAAAAACAATAAACTTTTTTAAATATTTAAGTTACTAATTTCTTAAGATTATATCTAATGGGGCCCGTGTATTCTAAATAAAGAACCATATATACATCTCTAGATTCATGTTTGAAAGTAAAATATTATTAAAAAAAATCAAAGAATAAGAAAAGCGCACTCTTAGCATTTTCGTACACTTAATACCATGTATCTTTAATTTCTTGATTTTAGCTTAATATTATAAAAAAGTACCAAAAATCCCCACTCTTGAATTCTTACCTGGTAGCTACAAACGCCTGTAGCTAGAGCAATGAAATGTAGAACTTAGGTGGATCTTCCTTCATATAGATCCATTAAGACGGATTTTTTGGATCTATATAAAGGAAGACACACCTAAGTTCTACTTTTCATCGCTCTAGCTACAGGGGTTCCGCCTATGAGATGATGAATGTTATTGGCGTTTCTTAATAACTAGTTTTAAAGATGATAAAAATCGCAAAAAAAACGTTTTTTTCTGCTCGATAAAATAAAAGTAAAAAAATAACTTTTATTTCTGCTCGAAAAAAAAAATAGCAAAATGATTGTTATATCCAAACTATTATAATAAAATCACAAATGTTACGGTCCCTAATTCTTAGTCACATAAGGCAATATCTTTTATATCATGTCTCAAGTTTCAGTATTTTATAAAATTCAAAAAGTTTCCATAGAAAGAATGAAAAAGTACCACAAAGTTTTCTCTCTTTAATTGTTACTAATTTCTAGATTCAATATTGTAGAAAATTTTAGAAGTACCATTAAAAGAATGAAAAAGTTCCACAAAGACCCCTGTTATAGATTTTCATTCACTTAAGATAATTTATCTCAAATTTCATATAACTAGGTTCAATATTATAGAAAATTCTAAAACTACCCCTAGAAGAACAACATTTGAATTCACTTAGGACTTCATGTGCTTAAGTTCATGCACGTAATGCATTATTTAGTTTCAACAAAATTAAATATCCTAATTTTATCTAATTTTTGTACTTTTTATTACCTCTAGATATAACAAATTGTTTATTCCAATGAATTTCTAAATTGTACTTCATGATGATAAATCTGTAAATAACTCAATCAGCTAGTCACTCAGTAATGTTACTTTTTTATAATTTGGATCAAAAGACAATAAACTTTAATTGGTTGCCATTTATATTTCAATTAGTCATTTCTATTTCTAAAAAATGGCAAAAAGTACTTCACACCTACTATTATTTGAAATTTTTAGAGTAAAATTATGTTGCTTGTACATCAATACGTATGAGTATTATTAATTTACTTAATTGAGAGTAGCATTTAATTACAATTATATTTATGTAGATACTGCCAATGATAGATATCAAGTTATAGATAGAAGGCGACAAGACCCAAATTTCAATTCAAGTAATAATGCTTTAATTTTCGGAATATATCAATCTTTCGGATGGAAATGAGATAAGCAAATGAATAACATCAATAAGGAACACAAAATCTTTTTTTTTTTTTTTAGAAAGGGTCCCACAGGAAAAGTGCTATAAGAGCTCAAAAATATTCTGTCCTAAACATTATAACATCACATGTTTTCAATGTAAAACGTATCTTAAGTTATTTGCATTTGAAATTTCAACCTCAAGTCTCAATTTTGGACTAGTCTCTTCTATATAGATCACAATATTCTTATCTAATATCTATCGAATAAAAAACTTTTCTGAGTTTAAGAATAAACGATTTTAAGTTTTAAAACTTCAAAATCTATGTTGTTTTTTAATGATATATAATTAAAGCTATATAAGTTATTTTCACAAAGATATTTTTAAGATCTATAGTCCCAACAACACTATATAGATCCTTCCAAATTTGAACTTTCATGGCAATAAATTTTAAAGAAAAGTAGTTTTGGTCCATTAAAATATATTGACTTCAATATTTATATATCGAAGAAAGATTATTACAATAATAAATCAATAACACAAGGCAACAAAATCAGACAAATTTTGGAGGCTTGAAAACCCACTATACAATTTTGATGTATTGTCGTTCTAGTAGTACAAATATGGTCCAAAATTCATATTCTATGGAGAGGTTTTTTTAATTTTTAAGTAAAATTATAATTTTTTATACGTTTTCCACTTAATTATTGATAACTCAAAAAGTTTTAATCCGATATTATTTAAATTTAGAAAAAATTATATTTATATATCCTTTAATCCTTTTATATATTGTGTTTAAATCGGCTCAGTATTTTCGGAGTTATAATAAGAAAACTATACAAAATATATATTTTTTGTGAAAATAGCTTTTTTGTTAAAAAAAAAATCATTAAAAATCGAAAATGGCAAAAACTGTTCAGATTTATTGCTTTATCGTAAAGGCACATGTAATAGCAACAAAATAAGATATCGATTAAAAAATTGATTTTTTTTAATTTATTCACAATTAAGTGAATTCGCTAATTTTCACAAAATTTTAATTTTTTTTTTAAGTTTACACATATGTTGTCATTACTCAAGAACACCTTGTCCAATTTTGTTAAAATAAATTTACAAAAATTTTGACTTATAATATCTTTTAGTGATGTATATAATTGTTTTTGATACGATCAATAGTTTCAAAGTTATGAAACAAAGAAAAATCATAAAGTTAGCAAAAAGTAAATTTAAAAAACAAGCGGGAATGTTATCTTCGGCTTGGACTCCATATACCACCATCAACTTTTTTTAAATTTTACATTATATCGGAGGTGGGCGGTAAATTGGGTGACCATGCCCATTTTTTGTTTTCGAATTTACATTGATCCTTGAACTATTTGTACAAAATTTCGTTGTCATTTTACCTTATATTTGAGGTGGGCAGTAAAGTGGGAGGACCATGCCCGTTTTTGGTTTTCAAGTTTATATTGACCCTCAAACTATTAGTATGAAATTTCGTTGTCGTACATGGTTTTGTTTCAGAAATATTACCAGAAAAATATGAAACGTAAACCCTGTGTTTCTAGTTTTTAGCCCATAACATTTTGATTTATTAACCAATTTTGACCTATTTCAATAGCAAACAAACCTTATATAGGATAAACATTCCTTCAAAATATTTTCCCCTTACCTTGTCCCGTTGAAGTCCTATCCAACATTCAACAGACGGACATAGTTAGATTGACTTAGAATCTAACCAGGACCCAGATAATATATTTATTCATTTATTTATTTATTTATTTATTTATTTATTTATTTATTTATTTATTTATTTATTTATTTATTTATTTATTATTAATATAGAGAAGCTACAAAATTATTAAAAACCCCATTAAGTATATATTATCTGGGCCCCGGTTAAATTCTAAGTCAATCTAGCTATGTACGTTGGTGGAAAGCAGGATAAGGCTCGAACGAAGAATTATAATTCTTAAAAACGATATAAATATTTGATGTGTGCTCCGATGTACCAGATGGAAGTTAACTCATCTGTCAGTTTGGGGGTTGTGGATTAAATGCCCACCCACCAAAGTCTCAGTATAAATAAATAAATAAATAAATAAATAAATAAATAAATAAATAAATAAATAAATAAATATTTGATCCCTAATAAGTTGCTGGATTATTAAGATATCAACGAAATTTTCAGAGATTTTGACTTTATTATTTAAATTAGAAAAATTCAAAAACATAATGGCAAAATTGGATTTTTTTTAATTTGGCCAGATTTATTACAGATTAAAGATTTTAAAATTGCATTTAATCAGGAAAATTCAGGTGCAAATTTAGTTTTTAATAATAATTTCTTAGGTATACCTTATAGAGAGTTTTACACTTTTTCAAATCGAATAAAAAACAAAAATTTAGCAAATTTTTGAAAAATCTAGAACTTAATATATTTTGAATCCCAATAGTTCTCCTACTGAATAATATGTGGGGCCTCGCTTAACAACTTTTTTTTTAATTATATATAAAACTAGCCAACTGATTAGTAGTTATAGATTTATTTTAAAAAATCAATTCTATTCCACTACAATAACAACAACAACGACTTTAAGCACAATTTAGCATAACATTCAATTAAAATTGCCAAAAGATTATTTTCTTATAAAAAAGATCCATATTAAAAAAAGCTTTATAAAAAGTTTATTTTCTTTAAGAAACTATTAAAATCAACTAATTTGTTTCTGTCAGACTTTCGATATTATTGCAATTACAATTTTTTTTTACTTTAACGCTACATATTATTTTTTTACAAAATTTAATATTTCCAAAAGAAATTTTTAACATTTTTTACTGTATGCAAATTTTTTTCTTACTCTTTTTCTTCTTTTCTTTTTTGTATTTTTGTCTATTTTTTATCTTAAAAAAAAAAAAATAAAATTCAAATCGAATCCAAAAAATTTGAACAAAACCAAATAAAAAAAAAATATGAACAAAAAAATGAAATGAAATGAAAATTTTTTTGAAATCTTTTTTTTTACGAATTAACAGCACCTGGTTCTATACATGGACATCATCATCACACATCATTGCGTGAACAATTGCAATTTACAACTGCCATACCACAAACAACCGTTAATAACGCACCGGGTGCACCTCGTTCCATATTCAACAGATTGGGTATAAGAAAACCATCATTATTGAGCCTCAGCAGCCCCAATCCAATACCTGGAGGGGGAGGGGCAGCAGCGCGTACATTTTCACTTGACGATCTGTTACGACCGCCTCCCCGACGTAAGATTAGGCTAAATTCAAAATTGAAAAATTAAACTAAAACTAAAAACAAACAATTTTTCAAAAAAATAAATTAAAAAAAAAAAAAACTATCAAAAACTAAATCACTTTAAACATAACTTAAGAAAAAGAAGACCTTAGGAAATAATTTTATTAAATTATTTCCTTTTTATAACTTAATTATTGTTATAATGTTTTAAAAAAAAACACCTACAAATAACATTAAGTGTTTTCTTTTTCTAACACTTTATTTTAAAAACGTACAAACAACTATACAATACTTACGAACACTTATTTATTATTGAATTTCATACCCTTTTTTATTATTTTCAAAATCTACGTTTTATTTTCTATTCACTGTCTTTCTCTTTCTCTGTTCTAACTGTCTCTTTTTCTATGTAAAAAAAAAACTAATTTTGTAATTGGTATATGAATCTGAACGTTTTTTTTTTCTTTTTGAAATACCACACACCTTCCTTCCCTTGAATAAAAAAAATTTTTTAAATCAATATAATCTTGATGTTGTGTTATCACGATTTTTGTATAAATTATTACTATAAATAATATATATTTGCATATATATTTAATCAAAATTTAATTAATAATAATAATCCTTTGAAAGAATATTTTTTTATCAATATATTTAAGTATTTTTGTTCCTATATACCTATATACAACAACATGTTTTTTTTATAAATGAATGAAATCCCATTTCTTAAAGGTGTCCTGTGAAAAGAAATTTAGCCTCTATACGAATTTCATGTATGAAATTTTTAATTATTTATATGAATATTAACAAAATCAATATGTCACAAGAAGCCTTTTTTAGATTAAAAATTTGTATATAATTTCAGATGGAATTTGATTTGATCTAATAATCAAAACAAACGCAAATGTTATATTTTACTCCATATCCACCATCGAGTTCTAAAAATTTTGGACCGCTGTGGAACGCGCTCATTTTTTATTTCCCAGTTTACTTTGGTTATTGAACTGTTTGTAGGAAATTTCTTTGACGTTTCACCTTATACAGAAAGTGGGCGGTAAAGGAACGGACCACACCATTATCATTTTCCGAACTATTCATACAAAATTTTATTATCGTTTAAAAATTGTTTAAAAGATATCAGCCGAAAACTCTGAAATGAAGCTACAACGGATACCCTAAATTTCTAGTAATTTGGTCATATGAGAGGTGGGTGGTAAAGTGTGCGCATTTTTTGTTTTCGAATCCTAAACATTTTGTACAAAATCTGGGCTGTAAAGTGGGCGGACCCCCTTTTCTGTTACTAAATTCTTCGACCCTCGAACTATCTGTACAAAAATTTTGTTATCGTATCAACAAAAGTATTAAATGACGCTTCAACGGACACCCAGTACTTCTAGTATTAAGCCTATAATTTTTTTGTTTATTAACCGTTTTTGACCATTTTCAATACCTAAAAACCACATATAACATAAATATTTCAGCCAAATTTTGTCCTCTTACGTTGTTCCGTTCGTAGTCTATACTTTTTTCATCTGACAGGCAAATGAACTGAAATGGGTAGATCAACACAGAATATAACCAGGACTGAATATAAAAATTAAGAGAGATAAATTTAAATTATTTTTAAACAATAATGAAAAAATAATAAAAATATAATTAATGAAATAAATACATAATTTAAGGTAGCAAAAATGGAAAAACGAGATGGAAAGTTATAGTCGGTCAAACCCGACCATATGATATTATACACCATCATGTATGTTCATAATAATTCAGGGATAGGATCATATATTATAACTGTAGCCAACTGTGGATCGACAATTTTATTAAGTGTAGAATAAAATATACAAATACAGAATTTATGGGCCGATCTTGATAAAAATTGGCATAAATATTGAGACTTAATCGGGGTTCACACACAGTAATTTTTCTTGCAGCAATTCTGACTTTGTAGACGAGAGAGGTAAAGAAAATGTAAAAGTTTAGAATTCTCTTCTACTCTCTCTCTCCTATAAACTCAGAATATAAACCAGGTATTGTCAGGTCCCTGATAAAAATTTTAAAACCTGTTACGATTTATAGGACTAAAATAATTTTCTACCACATCTGGGAGCTTTAGAAGGATCTGAAAAGAGGAAAAATTTTTACAAAATTACATATAAATCCGCTTATTTTCGCTCCCTGATAAAAAAATCCATATCCGTTGGGATTCATAGGTTGCAAAGTCGTCTGCAAGCTTAAGAAATCTCTGAAAGAAGAAAAAAATGCTTAGCAAATTATATATATAGATATCTCCGCTACCTGATAAAAATCTGTCTCCGTTAAGATTTGCGGAACCAAAAGTTTTATAAGTGATACAAATTTTAATTTTCCAGCATGTCTGAGAGCTTCAAAAAGCTCTGAAAAAGAAAAAATGCTTAGACAATGACATAAAGAACGCTTATTTCCCCTTCTGGATTAAAATTTTAAAATCCGGCTACGTTAGAATTCATAGGATGCAAAGCTATATATGTAAGACAAAAAGTAAAAAATGCTTATCAAATTACATATATAGATGAATCAGTTATATTTTATTTATGGTTCTAATATTATACTCCTTTAAATTAGGACACCTCTGGTTTTTTTTTTAAATAAAAACTTAACAAAGTTTAAGATTTAAAAACTTTTATATGCATCAGCCGATTTTGTCTTAATTGGTAACAATGGAAAGGAGGGAGATTTCTCTTTACGACAAAACTTACACATATTTTGGCGCAAGGACCTCTGAAATTAGAAAAATACCTTATATCCTAGAATATCCCGAAAAAGGGTCTTTTAATTTTCATTATTTTTTCTTTCACAACATTTTATCGTTATAAATTAAAAGATTCTAATTGGGATCTCAATGGTATTAGAATTTCCAACAGTTTATCTATAGCAGTTAAGGCAATTTTACTAGAAAAATAATATCCTTTTAAGTGTTCTGATACTTTTATTTTAAATTTAGTACTAAAATAAATAGTTAAGCATAAAACTATCATTGTTGCTCTAGATCGACCATCTAATAGTCTATAAGCTATCGTTTAAGTACTAAAAAAAGTTTCATTTTACAAGTCCTTGCTCCAGTAAAAAATGTAACTTTTATGATTTTGTGATAAAAGGGAATTACAGTTCATTTCGATGATACCAAAATCAAATTTAATCTTAGCATAAATTTCGCTGATTTTTTTTATAAAAAAGCTCGAAGTGTAAAACTTTAAAATTTCATATAATATGAACCATTAGAGATAAGGAACAGATTAATATGCCTTATAAAGTGCACAGAGAAATAGATTATATAAATTTCATTAAAATTAGAGATATAAAAATCCAAGTTGTGTCAAATTTTTTTGGAATTACCCTACTTTGTTCACTAGGTTTACAAGGACATACAGCCAGACGGACGGACAGACATCATTAAATCGACTCAGAAAGTGATATTGAATTGAATCTAAATTCTTTAAGATAGGAATCCGATAAGTTTTTCAATGCTATACAAATATTAGCGCAAATGTATAATAAACATCAAATTACTTAATAAGTGTCGCAAGGTTCCAATTTTTTTCACCACTATTATATTAAAAAATAGATCGACCAAAATCATACAATATTTCCAAGAAGTTATATACAAATTTGCACACAAGGCTTTTACATGTGACATATTGAATACCTCAATATTTTATTTAACACTTTTCTAAGGAATTTCCTTAGCTTCCAAAATAAGAAATCCACATAAAAATAAACCCATTGTGCGTTATTTAAATTACAAACAAATTTCACACTCTCAATCTCAAAAACTCTCACACTAACTAATTATACACCTTATCCAATACTTAAAAATTAATTAAAAAAAAATTACATAAATTGGTTAGACTGCACAGCATAAATTTTGTCGACAAAAAAAATGAATAAGGTGTCATTGCCCTACGAAATCTTTCCAAAAAAAACACACTAGACTTAATCACCTCTTCCCAGATTGTAACATTATGTAACAGCTAATGCACTATGTATGTCCCTGCTTGTTTAAATAAAAATCCTTCCCCGCAGATACATATGTTCAAAAATAAATTTTGAAAGCATATTATAATTATGTACATACAAATATTAAAATATTGCACTTTGTATTTATATCCCGACAAAAAAAAACTCCCCCTGAAAAATGAATATTTTAATAATAAAAGCTTAAGCTTTTCAACACCTGCTTAAAATGTAATAGTTTTTTCTTTGTTTAATTTTATTTGTAAGTTTCAGCGAGAAAGAACAATTATTTACATGTAACTACATTAAAAGTAAAAAAAAAAACAAACTTAACAAAAAAATTACATCAAATTGTGAGTCCATACAAATAAATCATGTAATTAATTAATTAATTAATTGCTTATAATTTCAGATGTTTTTTGTTTTCATTCATTAATTAGATAAAAATAAAATAATGCTTATTTCAGGTTTAAGATTATGTTTAGACAAATTATTACCAATAATAACATAATTATTAATATAGTTTTTGGTGTATTTTATTGTTAAATAATAGGTACTTAATAGACTTTATTTATCACTTCATTAAAATTTTAATATTTTTTATTAATTTTTAATAGGGAACTAATTCAACTGTGATATTGTAAATGATGCTTTAATTGAGGATTAAGTAAGAAAATATGCCGAAAATCAATTTTTTCAATAATTGAAAGTAATAATTACTTTTTTTATAAAAATTTAAAAAGTGATAGATTTATGCAGTCCCTCTATAGTTTTAGGCTATTGATTAAACATTTTATAAATTCCGTTATCCCACTTATTGAACTGAATTTTCAGCACAAAAATTCATACAAAAATTCCTGGAACATTCGGTGCAAAAACAGTCCCTAGTTATTCAGAAATCTGAAAGCCATTTTTAAGCGTATCTCCATCATTTCAAAAAATCTTGCTTAATTTCATAGCAAAATTCTCGAATAAATTTCCAAGCGTTTGATATAAATATTATATATGACAATTAGTGATGGGCTTTATAAATGCCATTTCAACCGACACATGGACAGACGTAGTATTTTTCCATCATTTTTTTCAAGTATCCAGAATACACTGGTGCATATTCCTATAAACGCACTTAATTTTTTTCTGTATTTTTGTTAT
>MINK01014168.1:202-10787 GCA_001735545.1 Phormia regina
TGTTACACACGGAATGATAAAATCAATATACCCCCTATCTTTTTGATGGTGGGTATAAAAATTTAAATTATTGTATGAAAAAATTTATGGTATTTAAAACAAAAAAAAAAAAAATATTAAAAATAGTAGATTTTCTTGACCCAAAACAATTGTTGTTGCATTTTATAATAAAGATATTGTTTCTTAATATATTAAAAGAAAATTAAAATCAAAAGGGTAGAAATTTTTAAAAAAGTGAATGCATTTTTGAATGTTGATGTTATTTTTAAATTACTACATTTATAGTGGACATATTTATCTAACATATGCAAATTAAATCATTAAAATCTGTTAAAAACTTTTGGGGATTATTAAGTTTAAAGTTATACACTTTGGTACATTTTTAACTTTTTTCCAAAATTCAGAAAAATAAAAATAGTTATATTAAAATGGCTCCATAGGGTATGCGTATGCCAAAAATTTACAAAATCGTAAAACACTTAATAAAAAAATTTTCGTTTTTTATAAATCTCTCATGGAATGGACGATATATATTTTAAGGATTTTAAAATTACTGGTTTTTCAAAATATAATGGTTTCAATTTTTGTATGTCAAACTTTAAGCTTTGAACTTTTGATGTAGAAAACTTTGTTTACATCTTTTTTAAGGTAATAAATTTGCCTTTATATGAAGAAACAACTAGAAATATACTATGTACTATTAAAAAGTTATTAGAAGTTAAATAAGTATTAATTTGTAATTTTTTTAATTTTATTTCGTTCACAAGCAAATATTCTATGAATATAAGATAAGGTTCCACACATCTGAATTAGTTTTAAATTCGGATCATACAAGATATATTTATTTTTTCAATTATTTTTATTCAATTTCGATTTCATTATAATAGTTTTATTGAAAACAAAACAACACTAAATAATATGTGCTAGAAGAGAAATAAAGCAAAAATCATCTCATTGAATTTACAGCTTTTTTACTGATGATTTGGTAAGTTATGAAAGAAATCACAAATTTTTTAATAGTAAGAGTTATAGTTTTATAGAATTTATAATATTTGAACATCATTCATTATTAAAAAAAATCAATCAAAAGAAATATAATTTAGTTATATCCAAAGGCAGATATAGAAAAATATGTCAGCAACAGAAGGATATATTTCCTGCGAACATAGTATTTTGCAGCCGTTTCTATACTACTTAAAACTATCTATAGTTGAAACTACATCTTTATAGTTTTTGAAAAGTAACCCAAAAAAGTATAAATTCAAGTGGCTGCTAAACGGTTTTTGCCATAAACTTAAAGTGGAATTGACATAAAAACTTGACTTTATTTTCTGTTTGTTTTTTTACACCTTCTTCAAGGGACAAATGCAAATGCGATAATGTACATATGCATAAATGTCTAAAGTACTTTTGAAACATAAGTTTATGAGTATAACAAATTCAATAGTCAAAGACATTTAGCCTACGATTTAAGTTCTGTTCTGCGTTGATGAAGTAAATTCAATACTTATACAGTACCTGAATAAATGATCATGACAAATGGTCAAAATTCGGCTTAAATGTAAATTTAAAATAAAAAAAATTAAATACTTAAATGTAAACTTTGACCAAAAGTTGGTTATGTTCAATAATATAGTGACAAAAGAAAAGATAACAGAATAGTGAAATATGAAGTCCTTGTAATTTAATGGCAGCTATCTGACCAAGTGTCTCTTGTATAATTTTTTTCCTTGTTTTTTTATGTTTGTCATGTTGTTTTACTAACTAAGTATTACTGGTTGGTTGTGTATAAAAAGTTTTGGTTCTATTATTTTTTCTATTTTTGTTTCTTTTCGTTGGCTCTTGTTTTGTTTCATTTGTTGTTTTATGCCCTCTTTCACTTTTGGCAAATTAAATAGTTTTAGTAATGTTTGCTGTTGTACTAAACTGATGTTTCTTCTATTACGCACTGTAGTTTGATAGTTTCGAATAGTGGTTTAATTTTGTTTGCCCACTTGAGCTGATGTAAGAAATTAGTGAATGTTCGCAAAAACGAAAAATTTTTTGAAAATTAAATAAAAAAAAAAAATTTCGTAATATCGTTGCTTACTAGATAATTTAAGTTACGAGAAATTTTCGAGAATTCAAAGAATTTTTTCGAAAAAAATATTTTGTTACTTATAGAAATATGCATATTTTTGTTTGTACATATCATTCTTTACTCATATTCATATTAATCGGTTGTAAATGAGACTAAAGTTTAGGATGTAAGTTTGACTTGAAAAATCCTTTCTCATAAAATGATTAGTAACATTGCTACATGACTGAAGTATTCGAAAATAACATATTCATCTTAATGATAATTTTTCTTACAGATTAATTCAGTTAACTTTGATCTTAAAAAAGTTCGTCTGTGACCATCGTCATATATCACTATATTCTTTAAACATTAAATCAGCTTTTAATTTTAAATGAAAATGAAACAGAATAGAACTGTTGCCAACTATTCGTTAGTAATATCGATATCGAAAATTCATTCTCGAAACGCCTTCGATAGTCATTCTTAAAGGTTTTGTTAGAGAACAGTTCGTTATTAATTCGAAGGTGATATCTTTATCGAGTTTTATTGTCAAGCGGGAAGTGATATGTGAACTCTACGAGTTCATTTTCGAAACGCCTTCGATAGTCATTCTTGAAGGTTTTGTTAGAGAAGAGTTCGTGATTTATTCGAAGGTGATATCTTTATCGAGTTTTATGGTCAAGCGGGAAGCGACAGGTGAACTCTACGAGTTCATTATCGAAACGCCTTCGATAGTCGTTCTCGAAGGTTTTGTTAGAGAAAAGTTCGTGATTTATTCGAAGGTGATATCTTTATCGAGATTTATGGTCAAGGGGGTGATTAGATGACAAAAATAACTTATATATATGAAGTTCAATACACAATACATATAGAAATTGATGTTTAAACTATATTTTGAGAATATCTTCATGAAATTTGGCGTGAATAGATTTTTTTTGCATCAAGGTTGGTTGTCATCGATCCATTATTTTATTTACTTCTATATAAATCTTCTCCCAGAATAGGGGTTTCGTGTTAATAAATGCCTTACATTTTATGCTTTATATTTTAATAAAGTCAAAGAATTTTTTTTTTGTTTTTTTTTTTTTTTTTTTTTTTTTTTTTTTTGTAAATATTAATCTTTGTGCCAAATTCCGTGAAAATCGCTGTAATTGAACACAGTGCCCACATGAAATCACTTTTGAGAATCTCCCTAAAGAGCATAAATGAACATAGATATTAATATCGACGCATTATTCTGTATTTGTATATTTTATATAATATTTAGTAAAGGGGTAACCCACAATTAGCCACAGGTCTTATTTAAATCTCCTTCCCTAAATTGACCATATGATGGACGATTGTACGATTTAATCTTCCTTTCTGTTTTAAACGTCTTTATAAAAAAGTTTGGTATCGTTAAAACCTATCATATTAGTAGATGTTTTACAAATTTTAAAAGAAAAACTATTTAATATTGTATGAGTAAAAACGTTTACAAATTACTGCACCATGGGAAGTTGGGGTAATATGTGTTGATGCTCAACTTTTCATTAACAATGAACAATGAGTCGTAATATGGATGTCTCTCCTTCAGTCTGGTGATATTTGTATAGTCCTAGATTCTATAGACATTTGTTATAATGTCCATACGAATGTCATTCCGAAATGTGATTATAAGATCTTAATTGGCTCGAATTAATTATAATGTAAATAAATTTAAACATTAAAACTAAGTTTTCTGTTGAAAACAAAACAAAGTTTGCTTAAGTGTGCTTAATTTCAAAAAGATTTCCTGCCTGTTTCTCTAAATGCGAGTAAATATATTGAAAACAACAAAAAAATTTTAAATTTATTTGTTGTTTTCAGTACATTTAGTCGAACGAAACTTTCGTTCGCACTTAGAGAAACAGGCAGTTTCTCACTTTTAAGAATCATTTCAACGAAAGTCGAATGCCTATAAAATAAAATTAAATGGTGATAGCCTTTCTACTTTCAATAATGTTAGTGAAGAAATTTTATATTTCATATTCATATTGCAATATTCTATGTAAAAACAAGTTCAGATACATTTCCTCAGGGCAAAACATTAAAATGCGATTAGGCTTAGGAAATACATACGGTTGTTAAGAGCCAAAAAATATACTTTTTCCTTTTAAAAGTCGAATAAATTGTTTAAATTTTTTAAAAATCAGTTTGATAAGAGTTTACCAATTACAAATTCGCGACTTAAATTATTTGAAATAACCATAAGTTTAATATCGGAAATAAAAATTTTCATGATAATTGCATATAATAATAATAAATAAAATGACCTATATCCGGGAGGACATTTGTATGTAAAATGGTCCACTATTATAAACAATTTCAATAGGATTCGTCCTTGTGCCAAAATATCTCTAAAATTTCGACCTGTAATTTATTCAGACGTTTTACATGGACAGACAGCCAGACGGACATCGTAAAATGTAAACTCTAAAGTGAGCATTCGATAATTTTTTCTGAGCGTTACAAACATCAGCACAAACGCATAATACCACAACTACCTATATAAAAGTTATTGTCAATCATTTTTATTGATTCCTGTTTTCAGCTTAAAAATTAAAATCATTACGTGTGATCGTTTAAGACCTCATAAAGTATATATCTTTTGGGCCGTGGTTTGATTCTAAGTCGATTTAATCATATTCGTTCGTCTGTTCGTCGATGCGTCTGTTGAAATTTGGGCCAAATATTTGTCTTCTATAATGTAATGGGCAAAATACTAGAAGTTCTTGTGCTCCTAAATCAGTTTTCTGCTGATTTCTTTTAAACAAAAGCATGTACGGTAACGAAATTTTGTAGGCATAGTTCGAGCGTCGATATATACTCGGACACCAGAAATAGACGTCGTCTGCTCACTTTACCGCCCACCTCCTATATAAGTTAAACGTCAATGAAATTTTTCAGAAGGACAAATGTAAACTCGAAAAACTCACCCACCATCTATATAGGCAAAATTCTAGCAACCCATAGTATCCCTTGTAGCATCATTTCGTAGTTTTCGGTTAATATTTCTTAACTAAAAGCATGTACGATAACGAAATTTTGTACAAATAGTTCTAAGGCTAAATATTAGAAATGCAGGGTGTCCATGTAGCTGAATTTCATAGTTTTTGGCTGATATCTTTTAACCAAAAGCATCTATGATAAAAAATTTGGTACAAGTGTTTCGAGGAAATTGGAAACCGTCCAATTTACCGCCCATCTTCTATTTCTGCTGAAATCTCTTAAACAAAAGCATATACTACAACGAAATTTTGTACAAATAGTTTAATTATCAATGCTTCCTTTACCGCCCTTCCCAACAAAATTATACAATTAGTTGAATGACCAATTAGCTCGAAAATAATAATAGGCGGTAAAGTGGGAGGAATACGTTACCTATGCTGTTAAAAGTCAACAAAATTTTGTTCAATTGGTTCCAGGATCAATTTCAAATCGGAAACAAGAATTTAATGTACTATTTGAAAAACTTTATGGTGTATAGATTCGGTCGAGCAGAACATAATATACATGCTTATTTTCAAAATAACTTTTTAATACGGTCAACAATTATGGCAATATTTAGCCAATTAAAAAAAAAATAATAATAATTAAATAATTTTATACCAAAAAATGAGTGAAAATATTTTTCAAAAAATTAATAATTCAAATTTTTAATATTTAATCACAAATACACATCTTTTGCTAATATAATAAAACTCATATCATTAAAATCAATGTATAAGTGTTGATTTTATATATAAATTATTCAAAATACTCTTTTACATAGAAAAAATTATTAATATATATTTTTCAATCAACAAAGTTGTTTAATTTTGCATTAAAATTTAATAAATATATTCAAATAAAACTGAAATAAAAATCATATTTAAGTAAGATTTTATTTATCATTCAATTGATTTAATAAATTTTTTAATTGGAAATTTTTATGTTTTTAATTTTTTATGTTTTTAATTTTTTACAGCTTTTAGTAATTAATTTAATCATTGTGGCAAAATTTAAACAAGTTTTTAATTGAATGAATTATTTACTAACATATGTGATGATTGATCTTATTTTTTACTTGTTTCTGAGTACAATAATAATAATAATAATAATAATAATAATAATAATAATAATAATAATAATAATAATAATAATAATAATAATACCCCAACCACCTATGGTGGTGTAGGGTATAAAAATACACACTAATTTTCTTATTTTATATATAATTCTTAAAAGAGTATTTTCAGTATTTCGAGAATAAATTCAAGAATTATAGTCAAGGTTCACCCACAGCAATTTTTCTTGCAGCAATTCTGACTTTGTATTCGCGAGAGGTAAAGAGAATGTAAAAGTTTAGTATTCTCTTTTCCTCTCTCTTCTATAAACTCAGAATTGCTATGTGTGAACACAGGCATATATCGATTTAAATGAAATATGTCTTATTTTATCGGCTACAGTTTTGTCATTATGAAATAAAAATTTTGATCTTTAAAACTTTCAAATTTAGATGATTTTTGGTTTTACTTATATAAATCGTATTAGGCTACAAATATGAAAACAAAATAACTTTTTTAGAATAGACAAACTACTGTAGATAATTTATATTATTCCTCCTTTCATTGTTAAAAGTGAGTGAAATAGTACAACAACAAACAGTGTGTTTTTTAATACTCGTACTAACAAAGTTTTCTTTTGCTTCTTCCTTTTTCTAATTAATTGTTTTAGTGTTTTAATTTATTTGCGCGTTAGTTTGGACATTTTTTTGTTACTGTTGTTGTTTTTTTCTCCTTTGTTTTTTTGTTCTGTACACTTTTTTTTTTTTTTTTTTTGTGACAAAAAGGCAGAAAAAAAGTGATTGTATAATTTTTACAACTTTTTAGAAAAATATTTTGTCGAAATGACAAAAACAAGACGAAAAAAAAAAAAAATAAAATAAATGGAATTTCAAGTACATTATAATCAAATTAGTTTTTGTTAGTTTCTAAAAGCGAAGCATCATTGTACTATAAAAAAATGATAAAGTTAAATGAAATAACTAATAATTGAATTGTTTAAAGTGGAAAAACACACATACAGATAAAATAAAAAAAAAAAAACAAATGAAAAAAGTTAATAATAGCTTTAATTTGCTTATTTCCTTTTTTCACTTTAGATGTTATTTAGTAGGAATATAGAAAAAAAAACCCAAGAAAAAAATTGTCAAAAGTTAAATTTGAAAAATAATTAAATGACTTAATTGTGCACTGTTGTGAGCTTAAACGTTAATAAAAATAAAATAAATTTAAAAATAACAATAATATTAATGGGGGAGAAAAACATTACATGCCATGAAAAAATATTATCAAAATAAGTTTTCTTATGTTTAGTGAATTATTAACAAAAACGTTTGTACTTCATAACACTTAAAATTATAGAAAATTTAATAAAATAATAACAAAAAGGACCAACGGACAAATTACTTTAATATATAAGTTGGCAAAGAACGACTAAGTTAGCTACATTTTATTTAAATAAGGATATGTTTGAGACATTTGTGGGAGATCTTCATGAATTAACGGATGGATTTTAAACATTTTGAATAATTTTAATCCTTGTGACCTTTTGAAATAGTGATCGAAAGGATATTGAAATAATGTAGCCCACGAGCCCTCCAGAAAGGCAGACTAGCATCGTCAAATCATCTCAAATGAAACCCGTTTTAAACGGAGAGAAAAAGCTATAGTCGGTCAAGCCTGAGCATATAATACCCTACAACATAACCTATGTGTAGCAAAATTCAGGAAGGGGGCAATTATGGACCTATACTTGTATTAAAAATATTTTGTATTAAGTGTAAAGTAAAAAAATAAAAATACAGAATATTACGTTGATACTAAGATTCACAATTTTTTATGTAATTTCGAAAATTGGGTCTTATATGGGAGCTTTGGTCAATTGAGAATCGATTTTCATAAAAGTTTGCCCCAAAATTTTTACTTATAAGTTTCGAATATTAAGTTGATATTAACAATTCGTATGGGATGTATGCGCTTTAAAGATATATCCTGTGGAAAGTGTTATATGGGAGGTATGGTCAATTGTGGATCGATCTTTATAAAAATTAGTATAAATATAAATATTTCAATTAAACTCATTTTCACAGAATTTCGTAAAAATATTCCTATTTTTAAGATTTTTTTGAGTGTTGAAACCCTATTTCGGAGGGATATTTATATGGGGACTAGATCATAGATGCCCACGCATATCAACACAACACATGTAGTTATGTTAGTAAAAAGAGAAAAAAATGCACTAAAAGAAAAAATGGTTGAATTTAATAAAATATATCATGATATATTATTTGGAAATGATTTGGACATGATTTTTTAAAATATTTTCCCTTTTCCAGTCATTTGTATCTAATGTGTTAAAAATCTAATTAAATTTTATAGAAACAATGTTTAACTAGAAAGATTCAAAATTGTTTTCATACATAATCTACAATGTTTTTTACAGTGCATTTGTGTACTCATCGCTCTCAGCGAAGAATAAATTAAATAGAATAAGAATATGTGTGAAGCTCTCAGCACAAATGTGCTTGAAGTGGGCATCTATGGACTAGATGAAATAATGCACCGATCACAACCAATTTCAGGCTTCGTCCTTGTCACAAAAAAAGTTCCACGCCCAAAATTTTATTGATCTATTTTCAAAATTGCTACCTGCACTTTGTGCTGTGTATTTGTCCAGCCAACCTAACGGGCGGATATCGTTAAATCGATTTAAAGTGTGATTCTAAGTCTATGGTAGTGTAGGGTATAACAACAACATAATACCCTGTCTACTATGCCTAACTTTATAGTGTAAGGCTATCAAAATATCAAACAAAGTTTTTCTTACTTTATTTGTTTGTTTGATTTTTCATAACACCGTTTAAGTTTTGAAAAAGTTTTTTCGTTTGTCAGAACTTTTTTTGCGCTTCATTTTTTTTCTCACACCAAATGTTTTACTTAGAACTGTAATTATGAGCATACGGTACCACCAAGTTCACATAAAAACACAACAATAATAATAACAAAACGAAACAAATTTGTTCGTTCCTTTTGGAAAAAATAACTTCCTATTACTCATACTATAACTTATATCTTTAACTTATTCTTCTTTTCATGATAAACTTTCTTTAACTCAAAACATAAACACAACATTTTTTCGTATTTTTTTTTTTATAATAAAAACAAAAAACAGCAAAAAATAACCAATAGTGAATAAAACAAAAAAATCACAGACTGAAAGAACAAAACATGGCCATAACATTTTTTAATATAATCAACATGAACATAAAGTCTGTCCAACAACAAATGCGGCAGCAGCAAAAAATAAAAATAAAAAAATGAAAGATGTTTTAAGTTTGTTTTCGGGGGAGGATGGTGAGGAGTGTTTAACAATAAAAAGAATTTGAAGTACATGATAATATATATTAGAGACAAGAAAAACAAAAAAATAATAATAAAAAAAAATAACATATTTTCTCAATGAAAATCTTGTACAAATTATACACATTTTTACATTTGATAAATAAACATTAAAATTCAAATAAACAAAAATTTAAAGATAATCTTTTGAACAAATACCTATCTATGTATATAGGAAAATATTAAAAGTAAATTTTGGTATGCCCACTTGCAAAGCTATTATTTTACGACTTTCCTTTCTTTACAAAAGTCATAAAATAATAAACTTATGCAAATTTTGTTGATAACTTTGAAATTAACACAGATATCAGTAGGTAAATAGGTTAATAATTAAGTTTAACAAGATTCCGCTGTTTAAACTACACACATCGAAATTTTATTGTTTGCCTACTAGAGTATCCAATTAATCGGTCATTCACATTATTCGGTTTATGTGACAAATAAATATCCGAGGTTTTAAGTTTATCGATTAATAACCGATTAATGTCAAATTATTCGATTAACCGAATTGTTTTAAAAATACATATTAGACATATAAATAATACTATATATAAAATTTTAGACCCGTAATGTGGATAATATAGGGTCAATCTTAATAGATCTATCACCCATTTGTTTCAGAAAATTGGAATTTAGGCATAATACTATAAATGTTATTCAAATTATAGTTTAATAAATCAAAATTTTTAGTATAACTTTTCTTATTTCTTGTTATAAATATAATGCCACGTTCAAAGCTTTATTGTCCTTGCAGGATCCAAAAAAAATAATATTGTCAAAAGTTTAAGAATTTATAAAATTTTAATCTTTCAATGTCGCATTTTCTTAAATAAAATCTCCTAGTAAAAAAATAATATTCAGAGAAGTAAGTAAGAGTGGAATCCAGAAATAGTGCAAAGTCGATGTTTACAATTAATGTTCCATTTTTGATACCTATTTAGTGATAAGTCATTAATAGTAAAATTGTGTTTTATTGGCACTTTTATTTAGCACAAGACATTAAGTGTGAAATAATACTTTGGAAGTAAAAATCTATTATATTTATTTTTGCTGGAAATATCTA
>MINK01014193.1:0-10629 GCA_001735545.1 Phormia regina
AACTGCTGTTAGTAGGTCGATTATGCTAAAAAGCATTTAGCAGAATTTTTCAAAATAAAATCTAGCAGATAAAATGCTAAAATGGCAACACTGGAGAAGATTCTTTAATATGTTTTATTTCGGTCCCAGCAGAATTTAAAGGGAAGCTGTATTATTAGTAAACATTTTGAATTTGGCCCTTTGGCTTCCTTCCAAAAAAATACTCTCTAAACGACTAATATTTAATTTATTTTCTTTGTAATTCCTCTTAAATTATAAATTAATTACCAAACGAAGCTTTCCTTCATCCTTTACATATGTTTTTCATTTTCTTTTATATCGTTTATCACACAATTCCTGTTCAATAATTGTTAAACACTTTACAAATAAATAAATGACAAATGATTCGTAAGAACGGAGATGTTTGTTGATTCATTTAAATTTTAAATGTTACAAGTGAAATTACAATTTTATTTGAACATCATGTTGGTAGAACGTGTACAAAAAAAAAAAAAAATGTACATGTAGTTTATTTTCTCTCTCTCTCTCTCTCTCTCTCTCTCTCTCTCTTTTTTTAATATTGAATTTTGCAAAAGTAAATGTTGTTTTCATGTCAAAATGTAATAGACATGCAGAAAATAAGTTCATTTAATGTTCAGGAAAGATTGAACTTAAACGAAAATGTTATAAAAAAAATGCAACCAAATGAAACCCAGCAATATTTTCAAGAAGTTCCCGGAGAAAATACATAAACAGTTTAAATAGATTTAAGAAGAGTTTAAGTAAATTTTGTTATTCTACATTTTGGATACAAAATGTTAATTAAAAATCTTATGCTGGGTAATGAATGTTTTATTAAAAATTCTTTTTTTTTTCTTATTTAGTACAACTACTAAAGTTAATTTCAAGTGAAAAGGAAGGTACTCTGGTAAAAACTGAAATCTAAATGCTATTTGCTTCTTGTGCATTTGAAAATTGAATTAGATTTGAATAGAAAATGCTACTCAATAAATCAATGATTAAACAAAAAAAAAAAAAATTGTTTAAACGTTGAAAAAAAGTATAAGATTCTCTTTCCTTTTTCTTGTTTTTTCTAACAAAAAATTGAATAAAATTCTTAAAGCAAAATATCTTGTGAAGAGAGAGAGTATCATCAATCACTTACATATAGAGAAAAGGATGAAAACGGATTCACTAAACATATGTACAAACTCATGGTACGTGTTTAAGAAAAAAAATGGTGGCATGTGAGAAAAATGTACAAGTAAATGTTTGCAAAGGATAGCTGACTATTTACAAAATAATGTAGCGGAGCTACAGTGGGGTCAAATGCAAATTTAGTTCAACCTTCAACATAACTGCAAAGATACAGACAAGTTTGTCAATGCGATGTAATTATCGATAGCCAACAAGTTGATATTTTCTGGATCTGTAGTAAGAAATGATGACGATATGACCATGTCTGTGCATTAGTATGTCGGTTGAAATGGCGTTTAGAATGCCCACCTATAACTGACATATACAATATATATATTAAACGATCTTAAATCCTTTCGAGAGTTTTGCTATTGAAATTCAGCAAGATCAGTTTATTAATGGCGATGGTATACTTAAAGGTCCCGTTTTTAAACCTATTTTTGGAGTTTCTGAAGCTTCTGTTTATACTAGGGTCCAACGTTTTTGCAAAGAAGTTGCGGATTTTCTTAAATTTATGTTTTGAAAAATTGAAATAAATCGGTTTAATAATAATCTATATAAAAGAGTAACGGTTGAGTTATATGTCGACTAACTTAGCTGGTGATTCGTCATCGCACAGCCCAAACCGTTTAATTCAGGAAGATATGGGTTGTAAATTGGTCTCTAATCGTTTCTAATCACTAACACCGAACTTTGCGAAATTCGAGAATTTAATTTCTACCCGTATTCTCTTTAAAAGAGCTGAATTTCAAAAAAGTACCACATACCTATCCGTTTATATTTCAAATGAATAATGATAATTATTCTACTTTCATAGCATCTCTATTAGTTTATGAGATATAAGGTTACCAATTTTAGCCTTTTTATTCCCTAAGCAATCATCTTGAAAGTAAAAAAATATATTTTGTGAAAACAGAATGAATAGCAATACGATTTTACCCGTTTTCTCCTAAGAGCTGAATTAAAAAAAAAAATACCAGATACATATCGGATTATTATTCAAATGAATAATGATAATTATTCTATTTTGATTGTATCTCTATTAGTTTACGAGATATAAGGTAAACGATTTTACTCCCTTTGGAAACCTATTTATCTTTTAATTTAGCAGGTAAAGATATAAAATGATCATCGAATTAGTATTTTAGCAGAAATTGGCGAATTCAAATTTGGTACCTTTTGATACTTTTTTCGTAAAATACTTTTTTTCTTTTTCAAGACTATTGCTAATAGAGATATAATCAAAGTTGGGAGAAAACGGGTAAAAACAAAATTTGGTACCTTTTTGGAACCCTATCTATCTTTTAAACCACTATGAATAAAAATAAAATGCGCATCAAATAGTATCTTATCGAAAATTGGCGAATTCGAAATTGGTACTTTTTGGTACTGTTTTCGCAAAATACTTAAAGGCTGAAATTGATAACCTTATATCTTCTAAACTAATAGAGATACAATCAACGTTGAATAATTATTATTATTCATTTGAAAAATAATCGGAAAAGTATCTGGTACTTTTTGTCTAAGTTCGTCTTCTTTTTGGGAGAAAACGAGTAATAACTGAATTTTTTGGTACTTTTTTGGAACCCTATCTACATTTTAATCCATTAAGTATAGGAAATAAAATACTCATCAAATTAGTTCCTTTTCAAAAATTGGCAAATACAAATTTGGTACTTTTTGCAAATTCGAACGATTAAAGGATAATACTCGTACTTGATATTGGTACTGTTGTCGCAAAATATTTTTTTCATTTTAAATATGAATATTTTAACATTGTAACCCAGTACAATTTAGAAATTTATTGTAATACAATATTTGTTACAAAGAGGGAAAATAAAAAAATACCATAAAGGGGATAAAATCAGAAAATTTAATTTTGCTTTAATTAAGTTATGCATTTTGGATTCTATTGAATATAGAAACATGAATTTAAGCACAAGTACCCCTAAGTGAGCGAGACTTCCTAAAAGGGAAATTTTGGGATATATATTTTTTTTGTTATATGGTACTTAGTACATTATGTATTTTGTATAAAATTGAACCTAGAATCATAAAAATAGAGATATGTGATGATAAGTGAATTAAAATAAATAACGGAAGACTTTGGGGTAATTATATTTCTTCTAGTAGTACTTTTCTTTTAAAGGTACTTTTTAAATATATGGTACTAAATGAATGAAAATCAGGAAAGCAGCTTCTGTGATACTTTTTTGTACACCCAATGGTATTTTTTGAATTATCTAGAATATTGAACGTGGAAACGTAGAATCCATAATCCTAAATTAATGAAAATCCATAACAAAGGACTTTTGGTACTTTTTGTTCTTCTAATGATACTTTTAAAATCTTCTACAATATCGAACATAGAAACAATAAATTAAAGATAGATTTCCTATGTAGTTAAGAATTAAAGAGGGGGAAATTTGTGGTACTTTTTCGTCCTTCCGATGGTACTTTTTGAGTTCCTTTGAGTTTAACGTACTAATATTAAATTTAACTGAATAAAAATCATGAAAAGAGCATCCGTGGTATCATTTGGTTCTTCCAGAGGTATTTTCTAATTATCTAGAATATTGAACCTAAAAACATGGAATTATATATCCAAGATCCTATGTAAATTAAAATCCATAACAGAGGACTTTTGGTACTTTTTGTTCTTCTGATGGTAATTTTAAAATTTTCTTATCGAACATAGAAACTTGAAAAGAAATATGTATGGCACTATGTGGTTAAGAATTCAGGAGGGGAAACTTTGTGGTACTTTTTGAAATTTCTTTAATATTGAACCTAAAAATATCAAATTTTAAATATATGATTCTAAGTGAATAATAATCCAAAAAATATAATTTGTGGCAGTTTTTCGTTCTTGTAAATACATACACAAAAACATGTATATTAAGCATTGTAATTTACATTTACAAATGTGCAACTATAAAAGCATACTTTAAGGCGAATATTTTAATTGTTGCTTAAGGGTATAAAATAATCGGTCTAGCAGAATGTAGATCCCGATCTCGTTAATAAATTTGTATCTTCTAAACTACTGCGCGGTTGATGTGGAAATAAGATAAAATTTATTTTGACCTGAAAATCTCTTATACTTCACATGTAACAGTATTTTTTGCAGAGATTTATAAGGACATCTATTGTAAATAAAATTTGTTTTCTATCATATCATAAATAAATTCTTGATAATTTTTCAAAAGAAATTATAGCAATAATGGTCAACTTTGGTTTCTAATCACTACTCTCCTGACCCGCTAGTAGACTCTACTTCTCCAAAAAAAAAAATTTTAAAACTTTTTTTGGAATCACTGTGTGTAAGGTAACAGTTCCTAAACCTATCATTTTAACACTTTAAAAACATATATTACAAATTCCTTTAACAAAACCCTTTAACACCTACACATTTTCAAAGAAAATCCTTTCAACAAAAAAAGGCTACTAATACTTTAGGCCAATTTAAACATAAAATAATATAAATACAAAACAAACAAAAGAAAAAATAGATAATGATAGACATACCATTCCTAAGACTCTTAACAAAATTGTGAAACACGTTTTTCATTAAATGCCCAAAAAAACAAAAGATGGAGGAATTGTTTCTATTTTATAATGTTTAAATATTTGTTTTGTGGCCCTTAAGGGTCTATATGCAGTATTTTAATAATTTGATAGGATGTTCTCATACCAGCCTTTTGGTAATTTCTTTATATTTTGGTCAAAATCAAAGTTTTATGATTTACTCATTTTTAATGGGTTTTTCTTCATAGATACATCAAATTTGTTCTCATTTGTTTTCAATATACAAAAAAGGAAATGAAACAAAAAAAAAAGGATTTACGAACATTATTGTAGACTTTTTTGTTGATAAGGGCAGGAGTTGCTTCTTTTTTATGTGAATATTTTTGGTTAAACCTGCAACCGCTCATTAAAGTGCTGATACTACAAAATATGTAATAAAAGTATGTCCAGTGTAATGGGAACATAAAAAGGATATACATAAATCATTGTGTTATATTTTAAATACAAACCACATTGCGTAACACTTCACTTATTAAACCGGAAAAATGTAATAAAATATCAGCAATGAAAGTACAGGATTTAATGATTTATTTTTATTAAAAATCACATATGTAAATATAATATAATCAGTTGTACACTATGGGACAGAGTAATTATATTTTGGGAACAAAATTAAAAAAGTGTAGAAATTATAAGCCAGTTGGTATAGAAAGAAATTAAGATTTAAACCTAAGATTTTAAAAGAAGATGGGCAGTCTGTTCCAACAAAGTAAATGAAACTATAGTCAAGACTATAGCCTGAGCTATAGTCAAGACTATAGCCTGAGCTATAGTCAAGACTTTAGCCTGAGCTATAGTCAAGACTATAGCCTGAGCTATAGTCAAGACTATAGTCTGAGCTATAGTCAAGACTATAGTCTGAGATATAGTCAAGACTTTAGGATGAGCTATGGTCAAGACTACAGCCTGAGCTAGAGTCAAGACTATATCCTGAGCTATCGTCAGGACTGTAGCCTGAACTTAAAATTACTCCTGCGATTCCTGCAATGTTTTAAACATATGCAATCTAATAGTAAATGCATTCACAATTTCTATTCGATTAATTTCTTTATAAAAACAAAAATTTAATATTTTGAATTTGTTATTTGTGTAGCATCTAACGACTAAACAATTTACAAATAAATATCATGAACACTATTGTTAATTTTAACAAATATTTATCCTTATTATTCAAGTACTACTCTTGGAAAATATTTCATTATGTATCTGGGAGAAAAAATCACTTGTATTGGCATTGAACTCAACTTACAATGAAAAATATTTATGAATTTAAACTGCAGCATAAAGTTTTTGTGCTTTTGCAATAAAGCAAAACCTTAAATATTTATTCATTGAAAGTTTCAATGAAAGCTGGTATTTTGTGGAGTCCTTTATAGAAAAAGTATTTAATTCATAGTTTTGTTATGTATTTTTTTGTTGCCTGAAATTATGGTATAAGTTGTTCAGGGCACATTTTAGCCCACCAAATCCCTGCTAGTTGTTATACTTTGGTTTTTTCATTATTGTTGTAAATATTAGTGGTGTTTTTTATTTATTCTTGTTTTTTTCCTTTTCTTCATCTCTTACAGAATTCATGGAGCTTTGGAGGACGACAAAGTTATTGCACAAATAAAACTGAAGACTTAAACTCAGGTAAGTGAATTATGAAAAGAGAGAAAAAAAGATATAAAATCTAACAGAATATAAGTGTTGTAACTTGGGTGGTGTTTATATAAATTTTCCGTTTAAACCAAGATGATAAAAATGATGACAGAGACTATAAGAGTAGGTAGGGGATTTTAGTTGTTATAAGTTAAATGAAAGATAAAAAATTGAGGAATCGGTAGATGGGTGTTTTGGAGGTCTTGCTTGTTGAAATATTAATATACGAGTGTATGTATGTTGTAAGATCTGTTTAACAGCAATTTGTTTGTAAATACTTTCAAGTGAGTTGTGTCAAGTGTTGAATCATGGCTAAAGTTTATTTATTTTTATTATTATTCCTTGGCTACAATTTAATTTAAGGACTTGCCTCCCTCCCTCCTTGTCTGATTCTTTGTGTGTAACAAACAAACCGTAGATGACAGCTAGACACTTTTATAAGTTTGTACATGTGTGTGCGAAATATGTATATAATTTAATTTATTGTATACCATACTTTCATTATCAAAATTAAGCAAAATTAAAAGTAAAATAAAATACAATTAATAATAGAAAGTAATAATTTTCTATAAGAAATTTATTTTCTTTGTTGATTTTTATATGTTAATTAATAACTATAAATCACTTGTTGTAATATATCCATGAATAATATAATGAAAAGGCACTGACATAAATGTCAATATTAAGGCATGACAAGGTTAAGGGTAAAAAATATTAATAAAACAAAATGGACAAAGTGGTAAGTTTCTGGTTAAAGTAGATATAATGTCTGTATGTATTTATAAAGTTGTTAATTATATGTGTCAGACATTAGGGAAATATGTGTCGAAAATTTATTATGTTGACTACTCCATAGCATAACAATAAAATGTGTACGTGTATAAAAATTTAAAAAGGGGTCTTATATTAGACCTTTGGCCAATGATTGACCAATACTTTTACTAAATATTCAATAAAATATACGAATATAGAATGATGTGAGTATTTAATTTTATTAATCTTAGCATTGATATTGTACAGAGGGCCCAATCAAAAATTCTTAGAACCATGACGGGTGCGCACGTAAGAAATGAGAATATCTATAGGGATTTAGAGGTACCATTTGTAAGAGACGAGTTTAGGAAGCTCAGGAAAGATACATTCTTAAAATATAGACTCACCCCAACCCACTCACAAGATCTCTTGCTGAAGTTCAGTCAGCTACAAGGCTTCGCAGAGCCAACTTTCCACCCCGTTAATAGCAGGACCATGGAATAACTAATGATCTCGATAGAGATTGAGTAGTGTAACTGTACCAGTGACGGCGGTCATTGGTACTATCACTATGGCAATCTCGATTGCGTTACGTGCACATTTTACACGGGTTGGTTGTCACACCCACTTTTTTTAAAACTCTTACATGGTTGTAAATATTTGACACTGCCTAATAAGGGGTAGGAAAACGCACCGGATTTATCTCGTAATCAGAGAACCAAACCGAGACCTAATTGTTTGCAGCGGCTTCAATGCTTATTTTTGTCGGCGGCTTACAGAAGACAGTAGCGGCGGCGGCTTATATGTCGGCTTGTCGTTTTTTCCTGGAAAAACCAAAATTTTTTGGGCGCAAAAAAATAAAAAAAAATTTTAGTGCCGTAAACATACGTATAGGTAGCAGTAGTGTATTCAATATATTATTAAAACAGAAAAAGTAAAATGTGTTCTAAAAGAACATTACGCCGAAAAAGACTTTTTCTTGAATATATTTTGGCAAAAGAATATAAAATTTAGGACAAAAATTTAATACACAATAGTATTTTTATCTTTGGCGCAGCCGATTCTATCGGCGGATGAACTTGAGCCGGCTTAGCCGTTTAACCCGATACATGTCAGCGGTGGCGGCCAGCCGCCGATTTTGAGCCAGTCGGCTTGGTTCTCTGCTCGTAATATCATAATACTTGTCTGTGTCAAATTTCATTAAATTATTTTCTATATCAAAGCGTTAAGCCGTATTTTAGGAGAATATTTTTGTAGGGAAGCTATGTGAAATAATGGACCTGTCAAAATCAATTTAAATAAACTTTGACGTTGTGCCAAAATAACTATTCGTATTAAATTTCATCGAGATGTCTTAAAAATTGCGTAATGTACTTTCTTCACTAGGTTCACATGGACGGACAGCCAGATGGGCAGACGGATATCGTTAAATCGCCTCTGGAAGTGATTACGAGTCAAACGGTATACTTTTTTTATGGGACAGAATCGAACATTTTTGGAAATAAATCTGTTACTTCTGATCGCTTGGTTGGATTTATATAAGATTTAGAATAGGCATAGCAGTGGAGTGTACAATATTAAGCTTGGAAGAGGGGCCTAGCCAGGCGCAGATCCACGGGAAGGGAAAAAGGGAAATTTCTCTCCCCAAAATGAAGACTTTTAAGGAGAAATTTGTATTAAATCATAAAATTTTAGGGAAATAGTTGTGAAAATCATTCTATTTTCCTCCCCCAAAAGCTTGAGCTGGATCCGCGCCTGGGCCTAGCAGACCCCTGAAGGACGGAGTTAAAAAGGAGAAGAAATTTTTAATAGCTTGCAAAATTTTTGCAGTTTGTTTTTTGATTTAAATTTAAGAAAATTTTAATGATACAAAATACTTTTTAAGTTTGAAATAAAAATTGATTAATGAATACTTTAAGAAATTATTTCTGAACATAAATAATTAAATTCGTATGAAATACCATGAATTTAATTTTATGAATTAAAATTAATTAAAAGAATGAATAGAATAATAAATTTATTTAAATCTTAAAAAATTAATTAAAGAATTAAACATTTCGATAGTTTGATTATACAGAGTTAAAAAATGAAACAAAATACTTGCGGCACGGGTTTCTCACACAGTGGGGATATATGGTATTCCTTGATTCTAGTTCTAAAATTAAGGAAGTTGCTCTATATATCGCAAAAATTTATCGAAAATTTATCCGATTTTGTTCAAAAATATATAAAACATATTCTTATTAAATTTATACTCAAGTCTTTGTTACTTTATTTTTAATATGGTTAACAGTTATAGAGATACGTCTATACCAAATCACGCAAATCCCATCAGCTGATCAGAAGTTATAGATTTATTTCAAAAAAATGTTTTAATCTGCTCCATTGTGCATTGGTCTTTAAATTATTTGTAGAAATTTTCTTTGATGTTTCACTTATATGGAAAGAGGTCGCTAAAGTAGGCGAATCTGCACGCAGAGAAAAAAATGGTTACAATATGATCACCACAACTATTCAATGATTGATTTCAATAATACCGTGTTTATGATTCTGTTCAGTCATTTAATGATTACCACTAATCAAAATTTTAATATTGTTCACTGAATCATAGTATGTATTTAAATATTTTTGTATGAAATCATATATATGAAAAATCCAAACATTTAGTTTATTCTAAAACCATTTAAAAATGTAGTTAATTCTACAATCATTAAGACAATAATTTTATTTGCTTTTAAGTCATATTTTGTTTTTCAAAACTATTAAACGATTGTTTTTGAAAATGTTTATGTTTCCCACAAATATAAAATATTTGTACACAACTATTGTATTTTTATCGCTAATCATATATATTTTCTGCATAACTATTGAATACACATTTTTGTTTATAAGTTCAGTAGTTTGTTAGTAGGCAAACGCAATAGTTGTGTGCAATAAGTGAAATAAACAGAACGAATATTTGTGAAATTAAAACGCATGTAAATATAAATATAATTAAATCTTCAAATGGTATAGAATCTTTTGTGGTCAATCGAAGGGTTTGATTTATTTCCTGTAAAAAAGTCATAAGAGACGAAAGAGTTTGAATCTGGAAGCGGTAAGATGCCTTCTTCTTCCCATAAAATTCATCGAACGAAAACAAATCTTGTCAAAAAATTTGGAAAAGTGTTCAATGTGTTTATGTTTTAAGAACAATATTTTTATAAATGTTAAAAATTCCGAAGCAAATAATACACAGAAAAAAGTAAATATCGACTTCAATTTCGAAATTGAAAATATTAATTAATTTTGAACTGATTTTGCTCCAACTACAATAATTGATTTTATTGTTACTATGAGTAAGAGTTCAAAGTTTAAGTCAAAAATTTAATTAAATTATTTATTTTTATAGACAAATTTTACATTTTTCATGTTTTTTAAGGGCTGTCAATTTATTTAAATAATAATTTTAAACCAATTAGAAATATTTTC
>MINK01014208.1:0-13162 GCA_001735545.1 Phormia regina
ACAACACAATGTTAAAATCATAGCTTTTTCAGTTCTTTTTTTGCTGGGTAATAACAAAAAAATTCAATTAAAAACTTTCTTTTTAAAAAATTTACTTTTATTTCTTTAAAAATACTTTAATTGTTATGAAATTAACAAAGAGAACGCATATTAGTATCATAAATATATGCATGCAATAAAAACTTTATTTTTCCCAACTGCCAACAAACTCTACATATATCCTTTTTTTCAAAATTTCCGAAAAAAATTAAGAAAAAATTTAAAACATCTACAAAAAAATTTTTGTTTACATGTCTATATTAAAAAAGAGAAAAACTTCATAATTTCTTCTTAAAAGTTCCTTTTGATTATTTAAAAAATCTTGTAAATTTTAAGAAATTAACAAAAAGGATAAGAATTGAGGTCCTGAAGCTAAGAAAGTAATAAAATCCTTACTTTTACCAACAGCTAAAATGCTTCTCATATATCCTTTTTTAAAAAATTAAAAAGAAAAAAACGTATCAAAATCACTGTAAATGCGTTAATATTACTAATATTAACTCCCTTTAATGTCCCGAACATAATATATTAATAAATACATAAATACATAATTTTTAATTATTTTGATCCTCTACAAATCCTTCCACATAAAATTTCTCCTATTATGAAATTTACACTTTAAAATATAAAACAAAATTATTATTCAAATATTTCATTTCATAACTAACAACACACTGTCTCATCATTGGGACAGACAAAATAGACATTGTGCACAAAAACTTTTTCTTTATCATTTTTCACACGAATGGTATTTAAAGTACATTCCTTTTTTTCCTAGAATTTCCTTATAGATATTTTTGTAATATGTCCTAGCAAAAATATTCTCTCACTTATATACAAATACACACTCAGTCACTCACTGATTCAGTATCCAACAATAAGTCCTTTTAATATATATACACACAAACTCATATTCACAATCGTACTCCAATAAACAAATACCCATATTGCAATAGTATTTGTTATAAATAAAGCACACAAAAAAAAAACAGACATACATTTTATACATACATTTATGTATATGGACTAGGACGATAGTCCTAGTCTTACAATACAGTAAAGTATGAAAATACTGAATCGATAGTAGTAGTATAGTTGTTGTGCCGTTTTCATCAGACAATAGAGTCAAGTTCTTATTTTTATATTATTTTTTTCTCTGATTATTACTCTGGATATAGTATATATGTATAACTACAATGACATCATTTGATATAGTTTAAATGTATGTATGTATATTTGTATGAATGTATGTGCATGCATATGTATATGGTATTATGGATTTTAATAGAAAAATGTCCATTTAGGTTATTAAATAGTTTCAAGTACGATTGGAATGAATTGTGTGAATAAGTATTTTTATCACAAGATAGTTGAGTATTAATGTAAATCGATGTGGGTTTTCTTAAATTTACATATATTATATAATTCGTAAAGTTTAAACTAAGATACTAAACTTTTGTAATGATTATTAGCAATAAAAATTGTCAAAACTAAAAAGTTCACACTAGAATCCTGAAAAAAAAAGAAAGTACAATTTTAAAATTGTTTAAACAAATGTAGACTAAACTTTTCTTAAAATAAAACCGAAATAGTATACAAAAAAGAACTAAATTTTAAACACAACTGAAGAAGAACCAAAGTAGAAATGAGCAAGAACTAAGCTGGAACTACATTCGAATTGAACCAAAAAGGAATTAAACTGCACCGAAATACAATTGAAAAACAAATGAACTATAACTGAACTATTACAAAACTATAATTGGACTAACGGTGAACTATAACAAAAATATAGCTAAATTTGAATTGAACTAGAACTGAACTAAAACAGATCTTGATGTGGACTCGAACTGAATTAAAACTGAACTAGAAATGATGTAGAACTGAATTAGAATTTATTTAGAACTGAACTACAAATGAAATAGATTTTTACTAGGACTGATATAGAGCTGAAGTAAAAATAAACTAGAGCAGATATTGAACTAGAATTGACCAAGAGCTGAACTAGAACTAAACTAGAGCTAAAAGAAAACTGAGCTAGAAATGAAGTAGAACTGAAATAGAACTGAACTAGAACTGAAATAAAACTGAACTAGAGCTGAAATAAAACTGAAATAAAACTGAACTAGAACTGAACTAGAAAAAAACTAGAACTGAACTAAAACTGAACTAGAATTAAGCTAGAACTAAGCTAGAACTGAACTAAAGCTGAATTAAAACTGAACTAAAAATAAAATAGAATTAAAGTAGATCTTAACTAGACCTGAACCGGAACTGAACTAGAGATAAACTAGAAGGGAAGTCGAACTGAGATAGAACTGAAGTAGAACTAAACTAGAACTTAACTAGAACTTAACTAGAATTGAACTACAACTGAATTAAAGCTGGACTAGTATTGGATTAGAACTGAAACTTGGCTAGAACTGAGCTATAATTGAACTGGAACTTGTACTGATTTTAAACTGAACTTGAAACTATAAGCGAATTAGAACGAACTACAACTAGAACTAAAGTACAATAAAACTAAAACTGAACTAAAAATGACGGAAAACTGAACTACTAGAACTTAAATAAAAATGAACTAGAGCTGGACTGAAATTGAACTAAAACTGAACTAGAACTAAAGAATTAACATGAATTCATAAGTGAACTGGAACTAATTCATAACAAAAGCAAAATTGAATAAGAAGTGAACTACAACTGAACTAAAACTAAACTTAAACTGAAATAGAACTGAAATATAAATGAACTAGAGCTGTAGTAGAATTGAACAAAAACTGAACTAGAATTGAACTAAAACTGAAATAAAACTAAAGAATTAAAATTAATTCGTATGTGAACTAGAACTAATTCATAACTGAACCAGAATTGTATATGAAATCAACTAGAACTGAATTATAACTGAGTTAGATCTGAACTAAACTAAAACTGAACTAGAATTGAACTAAAATTGACCTAGAACTGAATCAAAACTGAACTAGTATTGGATTAGAACTGGTATAGAATTGAATTATAATTGAAGTGGAACTGATTTTAAGCTGAACTTCAACTGATTTTAAACTACCGGAACTGAACTAGAACTAAACTATAACAGAATCAGAAAATAATTATAGCTAAACTTAACTAAAACTGAAACAAAATCAAAGTAGAATTGATCCATAACACAAGTAGGACCAAATAAGAACGCCTTGCACTAGGTGCAATATTGAGGAACTCAGTTAGCAGCTCCAGGCTTTAAGGTAAGTTGAACCTAACGTCGTAAACCCTGTTAAAGATGTGGTTACAGAGTGTCGTAACCCGACATCCGGTTCGAAGGACCATAAACAAGTTTGCAATTGTAAATTTTCATGTTGTCTCCGTTTGGCGGTATCAAAGCAGAGTTTTTTGGACTATAATTAGACACCAGCAGAATGGAATATGTATTTTCTGTGCCGCTACACACTTCACCAGCATTCCTGCTGTCTTAACCATTTGGGTTTCGTTGAAACCTAAACAAAAATAATGCTGAGATAAAAAAGAAATTAAATAAAACTACAACCGTAAAAACTGAACTACAACTAAACCAAAAACATAACTTTAACTGTTCTAAAAAATAAACTGAAATCTGAATCAATTTGGAACTGAACTGAAATCGAATTAAATAAAAATTGTATAATAACTAAACATAAATTACACTAGAACTGAATTAGCACTAATTTAAATATATATTTTTTTATTTTATGATTTTATAGAATATTCGGCATAAAAATATATATAAATTTCTTTGTGATTTTTTTTTTTTTCATATTTGAAAGTAATTGTTTACCAGGCTTGTTATTAAATTTATTTCATGCCAATGAAACATTTAAGCCTCTTTTTTTTCAAACAAATTGCGAAAAAAAAACTTCCACTTTACCAAAAGTTTGCCTAAGTTCTTAAACATTGTTGGGGAAACAAATGTAAAATATGGTTTACTGCAAAAACAGAGGCAACAACAAAGACGAAAAAAAAGCAAATGAAATTGTTGAACTACTGCAAGTATTACATGCATAATACTGATATTACACATGCACATACCACAATTACACTTACAAACCAGTACAACTACATACAACTGCTTCGATGTCTGTCTGTTATACTATGAATACCAGGCCTATAAGTGGTAGAAAAGTTGTGTATTTTGCAACAAACAAACAAAAAAAATGGGTTTATTGAACCGGAAATGCAACACAACATAAAAACACAGTTGTACCTACACACGCACACAAACATACATACATATATATAGAAAAAGGAATTAAAAAAAAACAAATACAGAGTATTAGCAAACAAATTGAAAAATGAAATAAAACACAAAAGCTACGGCAAAAATTGTTAGTTAGAAAATAAAACAAGGTAGAAAATCAGAATTTAAATTGCCATAAAAAAATCATTTCTAACGATTTCAAATGTCAATCACAATTGAATCAAATAGAGGAATAACAAAAGCACCCAAAATTCAAAAAAAAAGCTTAAAAGATATAATATAAAAGGAGGCAAACATTTGGTGAACTTTTTATTATTTTATTTTTTAGCATGACAGGCAGTTAGACAGACAGACAAACAAACAATCAAATAGAACCGAAATGAAAATAGCAACCGCCTTATGGAAGCTAAAAAATGTTATATTACTTGAGGCGATATTGTGGTAATATGATGGGGGTAGCGGCAAAAAACCCTCTAAATAACTGATTTTAAAAGCATTTCTGCTGTAGTTTTTTTATTTATTTATTTTTAGCAAAAAAAGAAAACGGGGAACAAAAAAATCAATTTTAAATTTGTCTTTTTTATATTTCATGATATTTTTGTTTTATTTTTTTTAAATTTGTGTTGTTTTGTCTTAAGGCTACAAAAATAAAAGACGCATTATGTTGAAACATAAAGACTCCCTTAATTTTAAATTCATTATTACAATTTCAATTCAAAAATTCATAATTTTTTTTGTCAATTGATAATAAATAAAATCAAAACACCCTGTTTAAAATTTTCAAAAAGGAAATTACGGCAATGTCAGTAACACATTCCTGTGTGCCACAATGGAGTGCGTGAGAAGTGCGGGTGTTTCAAGAAGACCATAGAGAATGCATAAAAAAATATATAAAAAAAAGAACAACTGTCATTTGTTATTTACACAAAGTTGATGTTTTTGTTGCTCTACTGTCATTGTTCTATTTACAATTCCCGTTATTATCTATTAAAACTTTAGTTAGAGTTATTTTCTACATGCTGCTCTTGAAGTTGTGTTGTTGTAAATTTGCTCCATTTATTTTCTTTCATTTTTTTTATTGTTTTTCATTTCATACAAACTGGCATAAAAACTTAAAATGAAAAAATAAAAGAAACAACAGTAAGAGAAAATTATAAAAAAAAATAAAAAATTTAATGGCAAGTGCCAGTCTACACCCTTAAGGGCTTGTAATTGTTGTTTAAGTGATGCAAATGAGCGTTGAAAATTGTGTACTACTGGGTAGTAAGTAAGTGCGTGTGTTTGGTTGAATAATGATGCTGGTTGAAAAAAATAAAATTATAGAGTCTAACAGACATCGACCCACTCCTTTTATAACTCAAATGGTAAAGAAGAACAAATATTTATTATTGAATAGGAAATCATTTGTAATAATAAAATCTTAATGTAATAATGTTGTAAACAATCAAAGTTTTTAAATCATTTTAATGGTGGAGGCTTTTAAAACTAGAGAAATAAATTAAATGGCATTTTAAGTTTAAACAGAAACTAATATTTTATGAAAATTTCACATCCATATAGCAAAGAAATCGCTCAAATGACAACCAATTCAGATTTAAATCGCTTCCAGTTTAGTTCTACTTTAGTTCTAACTCAGTTCTAGTTTAGTTCTAACTCAGTTCTAGTTAAGCTCTAATTCAGTTTTAGTTTCTCAACAGTAATACAACTGAACTAGTATTCTACTAGAAATAAACTCGATCTAAACTAAAACTAAACTAGAACTAAATAAGAATTGAACTAGAACTGAATTAGAACTGTTGAGTTCTATTTCAGTTCTAGCTTAGTTCCCGTTCAATTCTAGTTCAGTTCTAGTTGAAATCCAGTTGAGTTAAGGTTCCCTTCTAGTTCAGTTTCAGTCAATTATAATTCATTTCTAATTTAGATCTAGTTCCAATTAAGTTTAAATTCATTTCTAATACAGTTGTAGTTTAGTTCAATCCTAGTTTAGATCTAGTTCAGTTCAAGTTTAGTTTAAGTTCAGTTCTAGTTCAATCCTAGTTCTTCAATCCTAGTTCTAGTATAATTCCATTTCATTCCCTAGAGTAAAAAGAAACGGTTCACAACTAGTCACGTGACAGGTTCTCAGGGCTAGTGACCACTTCCAGTTCCGGAACTTTATATGAGAAGAACATGTCAATTTTATATGGGGTTGTCATTGTAGGTGACTAATTAGCCCCTTGGGACAGGTCGCAGAATAGGTCACAGTACTGGTCCTAGAGGACAGGTTCAGTGTCGATTAATATAACAAAAATTTGATAAAAAAAATCGGTTATTTTTTACATTTTTCTATTAAACCTTTTATTAAATTTATGTTTATTTTTATTTTATAATTTTTCGTTAATATCGATGGCGACACCAAGAATCGAACCCGTCTACTCATCTAGCGTATGTTATTTAATAGTCTTCAACGTTAACCACTCAGCCACTGATTGTTATTTCGCGCATGTTGCTAACTAACAAAAAATGTTGTAAGTTGACTCTCAACTGTTAAATAGTGAGTGTTTTGGTGTCAACTGGTTCTCAATTGGAACTTTTGTGACGAGTTAGTTGTCAATTGATACTCAACTGATACTGAAGGACCGGTTCATTACTGTAATTGCTACAAATTTCCCCCAGGGTTTCCAATTAATCTCCAATTTATATCTAGTATAATTCTTACTCAGTTCTAATTCATCTTAAGCTCAGTTTTAGTTCACTTCTGGATGTTTTAGTTCAGTTCTAGTTACTCTAGTTCAGTTCTGCCTTTTTTAGTTCAGTTACAATTTTGTTTTAATAAAGTTTTAGTTCAGTTCAGGTTTAGTTTTTATTTAGTACTAGAACAGTTCTAATTCAATTCTTTTTGAGTTCTAATTCACTTCTCATTTAGTACTGAGTTTTAGTTGAATTCTACTTCCGTTATACTTCAGTTACAATTCAGATCCTCTAGTTCAGTTGCTCTAGTTTATATCTAGTTGAATGCTAGTTCAGTTCGATTTCAGATTTTGTTCAATTCTAGTTCAGATTTAATTCATCTCCAGTTCAATTTTAGTTATAGTTCAGTTCTAATTAAATTCTACTTCAGTTCTAGTTAACATTAGTTCTAATTCATTCAGACACTCAGTCCTACTTCTGTTCGAGCTCAGTTCTACTCTAAATCTAGTTTATTTCTAGTTCAGTTCCAGTTGAATTTTAGTTCAGTCCTACTTCATTCGAAATTCAATTTCACTTCAGTTATAGTCCAGTTCTAGTTTATTTCTTGTTCTGTTCTATTTTTTTTTTTTAGTTCCGTTCTAGTTTAGTTTCGCTTCAGTTTTAAATCAGTTCTAGTTCAGCTTTAATTCAGCTCCATTTCGGTTCTAGTTCAGATTTGCTTCAGTTCCATTTTAAGATCAGTTCGATTTGAATTTTAGTTCTGCATTAATTTATTTCTAATTCAGTTAAAGTTCAGTTCAAGCTCAGATTTAGTTCAGTTCTAGTTTAACTCAGTTCTAGTTTAATTTCAGTTCTAATGAAATTCTACTTCACTTCTAGTTTTGTTCTAGTTCAGTTCTAGTTCAGTTCTTGTTGTGTCCTAATTCTGTTCGAGTTTTTTTTTTTCTATTTTAAATCTAGTTCAGTTCTAGTTCTTTCTAGTTCAGTTCTAAATCAGTTTTAGTTCACTCTTGTTCATTTCTTATCCCAAACGATAAATTCATAAAAAAAATTGTTCTCAATTTTTCATTTTTAAACAAAGTAAAATATTTATTTGTGTTTAAAAATGATTACTAAAATATAACATCCATTTTGTGTGTCGTAATTTACGCAAATTCGTCCTCTTTTTCATCCTCTTTTCAATTTTGGCCATAAATTAAATCCTTAATGACAATTTGATGTTGTAAACGTGGCAATTTACCATTGAGTTGGTATAAATGCGTATGGCATTCATATGCAGAGCAGGGTAGGTGCGTTTCAGTCATAAACAATTAAAAAACCATAACTAACAATTGTTTCGACAATGACCAAATAGCAAAAAAAAAAAACGCCAACACAAAATTAGTCTATACCACAATATTGGCTCCATTACCTGAATTTGATGGCACCAAAAAAATATAAAACACACTTTCAAAATGAGCAACAAAAGATGAGAAAAAACCAAACGTTAATGAAACATAAATTCGAAAAATCACGTTTATAGCATTATAAAACATTTCCTGGTTAAATTATTTGCTTAAAGAAAAAAAATGAAAATAATTTTCTATTTTGTTTCATTTTGATTTTTGGTTTCCTGTGCCAAACGGAACACAAATTGTTACAAGGTTATGTTGTTTTATTTAAATGATGTTTTGGCGTTTTTCGGGTCAGATTTTTAAAGAAATTTGTTTAGACAATTTTTTAGTTAAATTGTTGAGAAGATAAAGGAAATGAAAAATTTTATTAAATTGAAAATTTGAATTTGATTTTAAGGGTAGCATAGCTATATTTTTTTAATTAATTACCTTTCCAGAATTGAACCTGCCGTTGGTAAAGCTACAACCAACCATTGTTTAAATGTGGCTGTTAAAAATTTACTAATAAAAGTTTGTTTAAATTAAACCAGTTTCCTTTTTATATATTTGCTAGAGCTTTACGGTGTCTACTAATTGTCTTTTGGCCAAAATCAATTTGTCTATCTTTATCTTATTTTTATTTCATTTGCTACTATTACTCCAAGCAAAATTAAGGTGATTCAGTTTTCTCAGCAGAAATACAACTAAAACAGGATTTAACTTGAATTGAATTAGAATTAAACTCGATCTAAACTATAAATGAACCAGAACTGAACTAAAAAATAAGTAGAACTGTAACTGAACTAGAACTGAACTATATTTAGAATTAGAACTTAATTAACAACTACAACTAAAACAGAATTTAACTTCTATTGAACCAGAATTATACTCGATCAAAACTAGAACTGAACTAGAAATTAACCAGAACTGGAATTGAACTAGAACTGGAACTGAACTGTACTAGAACTGGAACTGAACTAGATTTAGAATTAGAACTTTAACTTGTATTGAACCAGAATTATACTCGATCAAAACTAGAACTGAACTAGAAATTAACCAGAAATGGAATTGAACTAGAACTGGAACTGAACTAATAATTCAACTGTACTAGAACTGGAACTGAACTAGATTTAGAATTAGAACTTAATAAGAAGTTAACTAAAACTGGAATTGAATTAGAACTGGAACTAAACTAGAACTAGAACTGAACTAGATTTAGAATTATAACTTAATGAACTAGAAGTAGAATGAAACTAAACTAGAAATGAGTTAGAACGGAACTCGAAATAGAAGGGAACTAGAACCAAGCTATAATTAAATAGAATTGATCTAGAACTGAACTATAAATGAATTGAACTAGAACTATACTAGAGCTTAACTAGAACTATACTAGAGCTTTACTAGAACAGAACTAGAATTGAACTAGAACTGAACTAGAAATGAACTAGAACTGAATTCGAACTGTACTAGAACTGAACTAGAATTAAACTGGAACTGAACTAGAACTGAACTAGAACAGAACTAGAACTGAATTAGAACTAAACTAGGACTGATCTAGAATAGAACTGGAGCTGAACTAGAACTGAACAAAAACTGAACTAGAACTAAAATAGTACTGAACTAGAATTGCACGAGAACTGATTTAGAACAGAGACAGAACTAGAAATAAACTAGAACTGAACAAAAACTGAATTATAACAGAATTAAAGCTGAACTAGAACTGAAATATAATTGAATTGAAACTGAACCAAACAAATAAACCAGACCTAAACTAGAACTGATCTAAAAGCGAACTAGATCTGAACTATAATTTAATTTTAATTGAACGGAATAAGAACTGGAACTGATTGAGAACTAGACTAGAAATGATCTACAACCGAATTTAAAATGAACAAGAACTGCTAAGAACTATGACTACAGCAAATTGATATTAAATTTGGCAACAACATGACTAAAATAAATTTATATGAAATCTTGAATATAGAACTGAACCTATATTGAAAAAAAACTTACTTAGAACAGAACTAGATTTAAACTAATACTGAACTAGAAATGAACTAGATATAGAGTTCAGTTCAGAAAAGAACCAAAGCTGAACGTGATTTGATTTAGAGTTTAACTTAAATTAAACAAGAACTGAGCAAGTATTATATTAAAAATGTATCAGCTATAAACTGTATCAGCTACAATTCAAAAAAAAGTTTTATTCCTCTACAACTTTAAACCAAAATTGTCCGATACCACCTTATTCAAAATAAAATCTCTTATCTTACCTTTCACTTAAATTGACAATACAAAAAGGGTTTTTGTGTTCACATATAATTTGATGTAATTTAATTAATACGCTCAACTCACTTGTAGCTCTATTTGCAAACACACAACCAAAACATTCATTTTATTTCCTTCTGCAGCCACAACCAACCAACAAACGTCCACAATCATTTGTCTATTAATTTGTTGGTCTATGTTTATCGTAGACTCTAAGAGAGAATAAGGCAGATTGTTTTCATATCAAAATCCTCTGGCTATAGCCGTAAAATAATACTTATTTAAAAGGGTTTCCTTGCAATACAAATCAGCCTATTTAATTTCATTTATCTTATACAAGAAGTTGAAATTACTTAAAGGTATCTTTTAGATCAATACACTTTTGTTAAGCTATCTAATTTTCTAGGTAGAGATGGATGATATTTTTCTAATGAATTTTTAACATTATTTTATATAAGTTAAAATGTTTTTAAATGTACTGTGAATAAATTAAAATTCATTTGTTAATTGTTTTGGTGTTGGTTTAAAACTTTGAACAGGAATTAAAATTCTTAGGATGAAAAAATGTTCATAAAATATTTAAAGCCACTTCAATTCAATGAAAAAAAATATGTGGGTTTTAAAAAGTTTTCCTTACTTGCTATTAAATTTAAACTACAAATATTTCTCTAAGACAATTGCGATTATATATTTTACAAAATTTTCTTAAAATTTAAGATTTCTCCTTCCAATTTCCTAACAATACAACAATAAAAACAAATAAATGAGAAAAGTAAATTCCAATACTATCAAGACATTTTATAAACATTTCCTCTTTCAGTTCATACAATTCATGTTATTTTTTATTAAACTTAAATACAATACGCATTTCCTACGACACACTCCATAACTTGCGTCTTCACTTCATCTTTAATACTCTAAGGAAGCAATATTGGTTAAAGCAAAAAACAAAGAAGAAGAAAAAAGTAGACTAGCAATAATAACAGCTACAGCAACATCAACAAAACTAAACTAAACAGCATCAACTACTTTATAAAATAAAATTCCTTATACAATGTGAATAGCATGAAGGGGAAGTAGATGGAACGTAGAGAATGAGTAGAAAAAAAAACGTCCCTTTTTATAATTATCTATTCCGGTCATGTCTTTAACATTTTGCAAGATGTCATCATCAGTGTAGTATTTACTTTTTCTCCCCACTCCTGGAGCAAAGGTTATTATGGCAAAAAAATTTAAGTATAAATTGAACTAAACTAGATTTAGAACTCCATTAGATTTAAACTAGAAAAAATTTGTACTGGAACTGAATTAGAAGGGAACTAGAGCTGAACTAGGTAATATAGAACTGAACTGAAACTAAACTAAAACTGAACCAGAACTGAACTAAAACTAGTTCAATAGAATTGATTTAAAACTGCACTAGAACTATACTAGATCTTAACTAAAACCGAACTAGACCTGAAATAGATCTGAACTATACCTGAATTAGATCTGAACTGAGACAGAATTAGAACTGAACATAACCAGAACTAAATATAACTAGAACTGAACACAACTAGAACTGAGTTTGAACTGAACTAAAACGAAACAAAAACTTAATTAAAACTGAACTAGAAACTGAACCAGAAATGAATTAAAACTGAATTAGAACTGAACAAGAACACAACTGGAATTGAACTAAAACTGAACCAGAGATTAATTAAAACTAGTTCACTAAAATTGAATTAAAACTGCACTAGAACTGTACTAAATCTGAACTAGTCCTGAAAGAAATCTAAACTAGAACTGAGTTAGAACTGAACAAAAACTGAATAGAATTGAATTAGAACTTGTCAAGAACTAATCTAGAACTGTAATAGATTTGAACTAGATCTTAACTAGAACTAAACTAACACTGAACTTGAACTTAGCTAGAGCTGAACTGGAACTGAAATAGAACTGAACTAGAACGGAATCAGAACAGAACTAGAACTATCTTGTTCTTGTTAAGTTCTAGCTCAGTAGAACTTGACAAGAACTCAACTAAAATTAGAATAGAATTGAACTAGAATTAGAACTGACACTTAATTAGAATGGAAATCAAATAGAAATTAATTTTTTTTTTTTTTAATATTTTATTTATTTAATAATTCATGAAAGTTTTACAATGATTCTTTATATTAAACCCACTAAGCCATTCGGCTTGACAGCAGGGGGAGAGTAATAATAATTAATATAATATAAATATTTATTGTTCATTGCGAACTAATAAAAAATTGTTTAATTAACTTTTTTCTTTTGTGTAAATTATTAAAAATTGTAACAGGTAGTTTATTTAGTATTGTTGGTAGACTAACACCTAAAGTGTTTCTTCCGAATTCATTATAGAATCGATCCACCTTATATCGTTTTTGAGCTCGACGTCTTGTGTGATGTGTGTGGTCAATCATGCGTAAGAATCTGTTGTCACCAAAGAAATCATTCGCTATAGTTGTACTGTATATGCTGTTGACATTAAGAAGATTCAATTCTTTTAAAATTGTGCTGTAGTTGTTTGTATTATAGTTGAGATTACTTGTTGTATTGATGACATGGATGTTATTTTGTTGAT
>MINK01014218.1:0-16403 GCA_001735545.1 Phormia regina
TGACTGTAAAACATTTTCCTCTACTTTTTTTAAAATAAAATGTTCAATAGAATCATTTCACTGTGCACCTTTAAATTTTTTTCACCCCTAAAGTAGATGTTTGTGATGCTAAGCCATATAAATGATGTGTTTGACAGTTTTTTTCCATTTATTTGTTCATTTGTCTGTTTACTTATTTGCTAAGAAATTTTTTTTAAATCAATCTTAAGCTGTTTTATTTTACAAAATCAATGATTTTTTATAAACAAAGTCTCATTTATACATACATTTAAATTCTATTGACATTTATTAATGGATTTAAGTCAAATGAACAGCAAACAAGTATATCTTGGAATTTAGCTTTGGTTAAAATGTTTCGACATCAATTTTTGAACCCTTTATTTTTAAGAGAAGAACTGACATAAAGATCTGTTTAAAACGATTATTTTTTAAATAAATAACAATAAAGTGAAACAATTTCAAAAATTTCTTATTTAAACAGTTAATATTTTAATCCTAACAACTAAAGATTGATTATGTACCATGATAATTTTGGAATTATAAAGGTAAGTAAAAAGAATGCCCCTACAACTTCTTATTCAAATTCGTTTCCACCTCTACACTTTTTTCTAATTACTTCTGCTATTTGTCCAATCTTTTGGAAAATTATCTTATTGACTTGTCATTTACAACAAAAAGATATTCAAACATCTGATTGCTGAAATGTTAATCAGTCTTAAATGGTCACTATTTTCAATCGGCATCATATACATATTATGTGTTTAAATGACCTAGAAAATGGATATAATGCAAATATCAATATCACACACATACATACAAATGGCAAATTATGTCTGCATATGGTCGAAATATTTTACCACACATTAAACCTCTTACCAAAATCACATACAACAATATAACTACGTGTATATATAATATTACATATGTATGTGTTTATGTATTAGAGTACAATATAATATTGCAGCCATAAAAATGTTGCAAAGATTATTAAACTAAGCACCAAAATATTATAAACACACAAAACTCTATAAATTGCTTATTTTCGGAAAGAATGACATAAGTTAAGATATAAAGTTTTTAAATAACTCTGAATAAAGTTTGTTTATTTTATTAGTAAAATATTGAAACTCTGTTTTATAGTAACTTAGATTTATGGAACATATTATTTACTATAAAACAGCTTAAAAGTTTAAAACTTTGAAACACTTCATCTCTAACCATCTCTTCCTTTAAGGTAGAATTTTGACTGTTATTTCAACAATCTTTTTCAATATTTGACTTAGAACAATCTATTCCCCAATTGTTTAGTACATAAGTATAATATAAATACACTTAACTTTATTACCGATTATTATTTTATGAACATATAAACAGTTTGTTGCTTATTTAACTTTATATATAAAAGAAAAAAAATAAACAAAATAAATTTCTACATAAATTGTATATATAGAGATATAAAAGTAAATATTACATTTATTCATATAATTATATATTCAAAACACACACACACACGTATATATCTGCAAATATCTCATTTTCAAGACAAATTGTTGCAGCAACATCAGATAGTCGTTACATTTAGATACAATTTATTATAATCGCATTTAGAAATATGTACATATGTATATGTATCTGTTTTATACAAAATTATTAAATAGATTATTGTGGTGTGTTATGAAACATTTTTATTTAAACAAAAAAAAATAATAATAAATAAATAAAGTGAAAATAAAAATAGAATATATTAAATAAACAAAACAAACCAAACCACAAAATTTTTAATAATTCAACTATACAACATGCTAATGGTAAATACATATTTTTGGAAAATTTATTTAAAATTGTTGCAGCACAAAATGAAATTTATTTTTAAAATAAGATTTAAATAAACAATGAGTATTAGAGATGGATAATACCTAATATTGTTATTTTTATATTATTAACTTTTCAGTATATATTAATGCAATCAATTATATATTTGTGAATGAAAAATATAAAATATGATTAGAAATGATTCATATTAAGGTATTTCACGAGAGTTTGGTAATCAGTTTATGTGGTTATAATCAAATATGACAAATTTATTACAAAAAAATAACCAATTTTTCACAACTCGTACCCATGTTTATAGATTATGTGATTTTCTATTTATTTGTATAGGGTCAGAAAATAATAATGTTAATAATGATAGCCAGCCTATCGTGAACGACCCTATTGTTCGTGGTAATAAACCGCAAATATTTTAAAGTGAACAAACAAATATCAATGATTTCAAATTGAAGATGATGATTTTGCAGATGAACAATAACAATTTAAATGAGAAAATAATAGGAATGTCCGCGAAAGGCCAGTTATCAGGTTATGTGATTATGAGTTTATATTTAATACAGAAAAATTAGTTACTAAAAATAATCAAATTTGACACGTATCCTTATATATATAAATCATGTGATTTATATATAATCACAAAACCTTATAACCAGCATATCGTGAATTACCTTAATTAATAATTCGAATGAATTTATAAAATATTCATGTTCATGCTAAATATATCTTGAAGATATCCCTCATATAAAAAACATCATAACACTTGGTGTGAAATATTTGAATACTTTTTTATTATAACAACTTTGAGTAGGAAAGTAAAAGATTATGAATTTTAATGCAATAATATTGTAAAAAAAATGTTTTTAAATACTAAGTTCAGAGCAATTCAAAGATTTTTAATATTTTTCAGTTCTAGACAAATTGAAAACATCGAAAAATGTCACAGTAGACATATGATTTTGGAATATTATCAAAATTGCACAGTTTTCTCTCCTATGCCTCATGACTTATTTTAGTAAAATTAAATAAATTCGAAAAACACAGATTTATACCAAAATATTTTGTTTCAACCCACTGTGTAAGTATATGTAACAAAAATTGAAACTAACTCATGATAATATTTGTAATAATCGATTAAATTTATTAAAAATTATTTATTTAAAAAAACTCGAAATTCAGTCTAGTTTTCTATGCCGATAATAAAGCAACTTAATGATTCTTTAATACATTAAATAATCTTTTCATTCATGTTATACACAAACAATTGTTAATTTATTAATATATATTTTTTAATAAATTTTTAACAATATTTTAATCAACTTTCTACCACTTACCTAACATATTGTTATTTTAATCATTGACGTATGAGTTATATTTATTAGCATTCAATATTAATAATTCATACGCCCAGTATCAATTATCTCTATTTAAAACACACATACATGTACTTCTATATATGTACATACACCGAAAAAAAAATAATTTTAAAGATAGAACTAAAAACATTAAAGAAATTCATATATATTTTTTTTTTTTTAACAATTTATTTATTTGATGTAGTATTATTAAATACTTCTATTTAAATAATATAAGGAGAAAATAATATTATTGAAAAAAAACTTAACAATACAATAGGATTTCATTTTACGTACTTTCTTTACAAAATTTGTTTCTTCTTTTCATGAATGCGGTAAACTTGGTTTTAATTTTCCTCTGACTCATCTTATTCTAACAAGGAAATTCCCCTTTTTCGTTTAATTCTCATCACAATTAAGGTATGCGATCGATAAAATCTTCAAATACACAAAATTCAAAAACTTGGAAATGGTTAATAATAGAGTTTTTTTTAATGTACAGATCATAGAAAAATATAATTTGTATTCTTCCAACCACTTTTTATGTACTGGTTGATCTTTTCCTGTAACCCTTTCATTTGAGATTTTATATTTCTTTCCGCCACTTTTTTAGAACAGTCTGTCCATCTCCTTATCAAACCTTCAATATTTTGAAAAACCTCTATGGTTTTCTTAAATTTTATTTTCACAAAAGTACAATAACTTTTCACTGGTCTTAGCATAAAATAATTTAGAGAATTTACCTCTCTTGGTACAAAAACTATGAAATTATTTTGGTACCACTCCAGACCATTCCTTTGTAATAAAATCATGCCAAATCGAACTAAAAATATGTAGACCCATTATGAAACGAAAAAGATTTTTTTGCAAAATATGTTTGTTGTATTTTTTGGTATTTATAGAGCCTACTATAGCAAATGACTTGCTTCTTATCTTAACATGTTCACGATCAAAAAATCTGTCAGCACATATGTTTCGTTGACCATTTCACAACATTAAAATTTGTATATGAAATTTGATTTTAATTTCCGTGTCCTATTTTAGCTTCTAAATCTTTTTGCAACATTCCAGTCTTGAACATTTTGGACTTTATATGTTGTTAATCTCACCTTAGCATTTAGCCTTTTTAAGGCTAAACTGGCAACACTTTTTTATTTTACTTTTAGCCTCAAAATTTTCGTTTTAGCTTCTAGCTTTTTTCGTAGCCTTTTTTAAAACTTAATATAGCTTTAAAAAGGCTAAAAATTTAGACATTTTATTTCCGAAAATCACAAATTTAAGCTTTTTTGTGTATTAATTCGCACAAAAATTTACATTTTTTATAAGAAGTTTATAATTATTTAAAAAAAAACTATATTATCCATACGAATTCTTTATGTTAAATTTTTAAACTCACTTATATATCTTCCAGAAATACCAAAAATTTTACGATGTACGATTTAACAATGTCCTTCCGTCTAGTCGACTGGTTGGCTGTTTGTTCATGTAAACCTTGTGAACAAAGTACAGGTCGCAATTTTAAAGATATATTGATGAAATTTGGCACAAACAATTATTTTGACACAAGGACAAAGCCTGTTGAAATTGTTTATGATCGGTTCATTATTTCACCTATCAACCATGTCCTTTCGGAATTGGGTCTTAACACTCAAAATTATTTTAAAAATTTAAATATTTTAACGAAATTTAACAAAAAGAAAATTTATGTAACCACAATTCCGTGTGCCCAATTTATAAACTCCTCTTTCGAAAATCACTTTGACGTGCATGAATCCTATAAAAATTTTGATATTAACATATTCGACACAAATAAAATTTTTATAAGTATGAACCACAGTGTAAAATATCATGAAGATCGGTCCATAATTAACAATAGCTCCTATATAAGACACAATTTCGGGAATCAACCAAAAGACCATAAATGCATGTGAATCTTAGTAACAACCTAATATTCTGTATTATTTTTTATTGTTCACTTGATACAAATATAGGTCCAAAATAAGCACATACCCGAATTTTGGAACACATGGGCAATGGTGTAGGTTATCATATCGTCGGGCTTGACTGACTATACCTTTTTCTCTCGTTTTTTCTGTGATTGTGTTGAATTTTTCAAAAGCTATCAAAAAAAGTATAGAATCCCCGATAGAAGTAATCACGTCTAATCGATAAAAAATAGATAAAAAAAATTCAAAATTTTCCCTGGATAATCGACTTTGACAGTTAAACGAATCACAGAGGAACGAAGTATTAAAATACATAAATATAGAGCCATAATTGAATATCCCAAAGTAAATGAATTATTCTAAAGCAAGAATTTTGGGTTCTTTGATATCAATGTACTATTCACTGAAATTACATATGTATTTTATACAAAGTATATGTTCACTGATTCAATGTGCAAATACAAAATTTAATTAATTAACTTGTACATTAACTTAAATATTAGTCACAATACATTGTTTCAATGAACATGTAAAATTTAGTGTATAAATTCATTAAAACAATGAACTTTATCCTTGTATGTATATAATTTGTTTTTTGGTTCAGTGTACAATATAAATAACATTTTAATATATAACAATAAACTTATCATATTATTACTTTTACAATTTATTACAAACGGAAATTGTTAAAGTCATAAATGACAATAAATTCAATATGCAGACAGTAAAACAAGAAGAACAAAAACAACATTTTTATTTGTTTCTGCTTTCACTTGGTTTTTATTTTTTTCTGCATATAATTTTTACAACTCAAACGAAATGAACAAAACACTTGTAGTCAAATATTATATGTATATAATATACATATATACATATGCATATATGTAAGGATAATAACAATAACAAAAAAACGTATAAAAAAAAGAAGAACCTACAACACATTCTCAATTGCACTTAAATAAAATGACATTTAAGATGTGTAAAGTTTGTCATGGTCATGTTAAAACAACATGTTATCGAATGGATGAATAAGTGTGTGATTATTTTTAAAAGTACACTACACTAAGTACTATTTTAATTATATATTTAATATGAATTATAAATACTATTTCATATTCAAATAATCTACAGAATAATTAACAATTTCCACAGAGAAAAATATTTTATTTACATTTTTTATATATAATTTTATTTAATTGATTTTATTATTTTAACTAGTTTTAAAGTATTGCATTATAAATCCATAATAATAATTTTAAATATATTGCCATTTAAATACTTTAAACAATCCACTCACATCTATTATAATATGATTCATTTGCAAATACTTTACTTATACTTTAATATATAATTCCCAGTTTATAACTCTGTATGGTCTAGTCCATAAAATATACACAAAGGAAGGAAAGGCATCAGAATAAAACGGCGACCTGACATTAACAATAGCTTTTACATGAATTTGCGCAGTTACTTAATAATTTAAGTTGTTTTCTCGCATACAATCAAAAAAATAAAAAATATGAGACACAAATGGAATTGTATAAATTGTACGAGATACTCATACAAGTGTAAAATTGTATACAAGTGGTAAATAACAAGAATGACAAGTGGATTTAACAAGTAGATTTTTGTAGATGTTGTTGTTATTGTTTCATTGTATTGTATTACAAAAGTGTGAAATATAAACACTTGCATAAACAACCACACACAGACATAAACTTATACAAACACAGATTTGTTTAAATATATACAAACGTTTGTTTTTTTTTTTTTTCATATAAAAATATAAATCCATTTAAACGTAGACATATTTTCGCCACAGTGTATGTGCGTTTAAAATTGTTTTATATATAAATATAAGTGTTATAAGTAGGTATGTATGTATGTATGTATGTATGTATGTGTGTTATTGTTCAAACAAGCCTTTTTAAAAAAAGGTTATATTCTGCCCACAACTAAAAGCATGAAAAGTGTTAAGCCTTTTTGTTGTGTTTGATTAAATTTTCACTTTATTTAAACTTAATTTCTTTCGCAATTTAGTTTTGACCTAAACAACTAATACAACATCAACAACAACTGAAATAAATATCTAGTGCATAAAATAGAAATATAAACCCTTTGTATACAAAATGGGGTTTAACAACCAATTAGCCGTAAAAAAAACATTTACACATATCGTTTGAAAATTGTTGTTATATAAATGGCATAAGTTTTTATTTTTGCTATCGGTTAAGTAAATTTTATTATAGTTTGAGTTTTAATTTTTAAGTATTTAATTTTAATTAAAAAAATATATTTTTTATGTATTTTTCTTTTAAATACTAAATGATTTCAAGTACTAAAATGATTGCTTAAATTTAATGTTTGCGAAAAAAATAATTTGATATAATTTTAATCCTTCCATTAACAATATGGGATGTAAGATTGTAATATTGGTTAATAAACAAAAAAAATGTGTACCAAATACCAAAAATACAGGGTGTTCATTATAGCATAATTTAATACTTTTCTGCTGATATCTCATGTAAGAAAACAAAATTTTTTGTACGAATAGTTCGAGAATCGATATAAAGACTGAAAATAGACAAGGGGTCATCAACAAAATTTGAGCAAATATATAAGGACCAATATAAATTTGAAAACCAAAATGGCTGTTGTTTACCCACTATACTTTAAATAAAAATTTAAAGTATAGTATGACTCAAATTTGTTTAAACAAATCGTTATTAGAATTTTAATAAAATTTTTTATTTCAACATAATGTTATATTGGTTTTAAAATATATTTAAACCAGTAAATAAATAAAAACAATTTCATATATTTTGACAATTTCAGTAAAACAAAAAAAATATATATATAAATTTTATTTTTGACAAAGTTATTTACCTCTATATCCTTACATGTTTTCATAATAATTATTGAAATTTATTTATCTTTCAGATGATTTTGAGATGTACAATCATAGTCATATATGTTTACACATTTACACACAAAAAAGTCAAATATTTTTTTTTTTTGTGTTTGTTATACAATATTTTGAAAAATTTCTCTTGTTGTTGTAAAACCTGAGTATTTGTTTCTGATATTGAAAGAAAAATTCATACGCATTTTTTAATTTAAAAGTATTTACACACTTTTTTATACTTCATTATTATTTACACAGCATTAAAAAAGCCAATTATTTGTCTATAAGATAGTGTAAAATCTTTTGATACATACTCAACTTTAATAACCCAGTTGGAAATTGTGTCTTAAAGACAGTTTCATAAGTGACTTATATTGTAAAAGTCATTAGGTGATGATATTTATATGAGATGAATACATGACTTGTCAACACTTTTTCTACAGATTACTACTTCATTAAAACATGCGCAAGTCTGAATGATTTTAATACATCACTAAGATTTTTCATAAATCTGTAACACTATTGACAACATGCTGATTAAGTCTTGAAGAAATTTGACAAAATATATGAATATGTCAATAGTTGTCATGATGCATTTTGTATGGCAACAAATGACAAAGTCAGCAGTGATTCTGACACGTCATGACATTATCTTATAAGACGTCTTAAAGAAATTTCCAACTGGGAGGTTGCAAAAATGTAAAAATAGTGGCAAAAATGATAAAAACATTCATTTTAAAAGGTTTAAAATGGTACATCATTATTATAGTTTCGAAAAAGGAATGAAAATTGTCAAAGGATGGTATAATCCTTAGTTAAAAGATATAAATATGTAAAAATAAAAAAATAAAGAGAATTTAGGAAAAATCTGTTCGAAAAATTTAATATCAATTAGAAAATGTTGTCAAATTATACAATGTACAATTTATCAAACATTTATATTGGTTACCGTTTTCCCAATAATCTTTTTTCTATGTGCATATAATTTTTTAAAGAGTAATCCTATCGATAGTGTTTTCCCTCTGAAGAGTATTTTATTTTAATAATACTTATATAGTAACTGTAAATGAAATATCTCAATAAAATTTGAAATGAGGTGAGGTGGGCGAGGTAGTAGATGGCCCTCCAGACTTGGCCAACTAGGTTATGTCATTTATTTTATTGTTTAGGACAGAGACGCAATTACAACGATGAAATTAATAAATTCTTTAAAGATTTTTCCGAGATTTATTTATGTAAAATAGAATGTACTTGTTCATTTTAATTATTTCAATTCAAGTACAAGAAAAAATAATGTCATTGTCCTCCCTGATTATCGTCTGAAGAAGTAATAAAAATCAAAGATTCTCTGAAATTTTTTTGACAATTTAAAATAAGCTATTAATATGAAAAATGACTATTTTTTACAAAACACATATTTTGTTCTTTTAATAAAAACATTTTTCTTTACATATTTTAAAGCTTCTTATCCTCACAAACAAAAATTAAAGCAACATGAGAACTAAGTTACTAAGTATTTAATTAACGAAATAAATATCAATTAATAATAAAGTAATTAAAATAAAATAACTAAAAACAATTCATTTGTTCCCAGCAGGACTCGAACCAATGTCCTTAATTTGCAAATTAGATGCTTTACTATTATTTTAAAATTATTTATTGAAATTTCCTTTCTTTTATGTAAAACAAGAATACGCGAATATCAATGTATAACATATAATTTTGTTACCTTATCTTTTTATGTCACTCAAATCATTTACATTCATACAAAGAATTTCAAAAATTTCGAAAATTTGAAGTTAAAATATTTCTACAATATTTTTTCTTTTGACATTAATTTTTTCTTCTGACATGTGATTTTATGAATGACTATTTATGAACACAAATTATAATCTCGTTAATAATTTTCATCAATGCACACTTGTGTAGGTTTCAATTTAAAAAATTAAAAAATGATCTTAAATATAAAACCTTTACAGTGCTATCTCATAATTTTTAATGTAAAGAAATAAAAAAAATCCGATTTTTTTATTTTTGGATTTATAATTGATTTTAATAGATTCTGCTGTATTTCGATAATAATATCTGAGAAGCTTGATTTACACTAAATTAATTATGAAGTGTTTATTAGAGCCACTAATCTGATTTATAATATTAGAGCCATAAAATATGATATAGATAAACTATTAGCTTTTCAAATAGACAAAATATTAAGAATTAATATTGTAAAAACAATATAATTTTAGAATTTTTTTGTTGAAAAAATTAATAAAATTTCTTTAAAAATTAAAATTTTCGCTTTTTAAAAGCATATTTCACTCTCTTTTGTTTTTTAGCACATTTTTAGCATATAGAAACATCTTTAGGGTATATTTTAAATTCCCTGGTCATATCTTACACTGAAAGAATTCAGAAAAAATTTTGAAATTTTGTTGAAAAATTACATAAAATGTTTACATTTAAAAATTAGTTAACACCATTTTGACTCACATGTGTCGCTTATTAAGAAATTCTATTTATGCATTATTTTGGTTAATTTTTATAAGAACGAAATTTTTCAGCAACGAAAAACATTTAAATAATATTATTATATATTATATTATATTATGTCAGTTTTCCTGACGACATATGCATTAAATTTTATGTAATCACTTCGTTTTCTTTAGTTTAAAATTCACTGAATGACGCAAATTTTCTATAACCAAACTGCAAAATTTCAAAAATCATATAATTTTGATTACATTTTTATCGCCGCATAACTTTTCAACAGATAGTAAAACGGAGACTGGTTAATAGTTTAAATAAAAAAGTTATGAATTTTCAGACCAAAATTAAAATGTATCTATAAATACTCAAAAGATTCAACTCAGTTTTTTATACTCTTTCATTTTAAATGCCTGTTGTTTGCATGTTATTTTAGGCGAATGATTTAAAATTTTTAATTCCTTTATTGTTTTATAAAATCTACAAAAACTCATCAACGCTATTCTTAATTTTAAAATATACTATGACAACACAGTATCAAGAGAAGGATATGCCAAAATCGATTTTTTCAATTTTGGCATATCCTTCTCAAAGTAAAATTTCGAAATTTAAAAAGAAACTACTATAACCTTTAACCATTATTAGCATAAGTTTTTTTTATGTTAAAATGTTGCTAACACAACAGTAATATAACTAAAAAGCCAACATGAGTAGACAATGATAAACAATAACGATAAAAGTTAATTTTAATCCTATTGCCCGTAAGTCAAACGAACTAAGTACAGAAGGGATAATGGATAATAACCAAATAGACAGATTTCGAAGTGTAACAAGAAAAATTTCAAAACCATTTAAGTTTTTTTTTTATACTGATCCAAAACAAAATAAATAAAAAGGATAATAAAATAAAATCTTCATGCTAATAGTTTCTAGTTTAATTACGAAGAATGTCTTAAAGCTAATTTACTATTTATTTGAATTGAAGTTCACTTAATGTAAGATATTGAATAGTTTATATTGTTACAGTTGGCTTTACTTCCCCTTTAGTAAGTTAAATACTAAAATCCCATAGGCTAAACACACTACTTGACTAAAAAGGGAAAACTCCTTTTTTTTCTCCATTTCTTTTCTAAACAATGAGAAATAGAAAAACAACTGTTTCATTCGTTTTTAAACTGTAAAAATATTTAACACCAAAGCACAAAAAAGCAATAACAGATGTTTTTTTTTTTTTTTGGTTCATCATAATAGACCTCATGACCCCCTGAAAGTGTCAATTGTTATGAGCTCTTAACAACACCAACATTAGCAACAAAAAATGTATAACGATTGCACACAATTTTCTTGGAAGGAGTTAATTGCCAGAAGGGATTTTCATTTCGTTTTATTTTTCCTAGAATACTTTTGTTTTCTTTTTTCTTCATTTGTTGCGTTAACAAAAAAAAATACTGATGTTTTTTAAGAATGATCAAATTAATGTAAAGAGAAAAAGACTAAAATAAGGCAAAACAGCAAAGGTTTTCAAATAAAAAAAGGGATAAATAAATATAAACATCTTTAACGAATTATTTTCTTTTCATTTTCTTTGTTTGCTAAAGGTTTCACATCATTTTTGTTGTTTTTTTTTATCCTTCTTTAAGAATTTCTAAATTAAAAAAATATAAAAAAAAAAATTATTTGAAATTAAAAAGAAATAATGAATTTTAAGGACTTCTTTTATTCAATATTTTAACTCGTTGCACATTTAAAGGCAAATTCAAATATTTAGGAAAAAAAAGTTATGAAAAAAATATTAAAAAAACTTTAAACTTAATAAATTACAACTTAAAAGGAGAATATAATTTATTAAATAGTTATAAAAAAAAACTTTATATAAAAAATAAAAATAAAAAAACTTAACCTCGACCGTGACAGGACTCGAACCTGCAATCGTCGGATCCGAAGTCCGACGCCTTATCCATTAGGCCACACGGTCTTCTTGTTATTTTATAGTCAAATTGTACACAAAAATCTTTTGCAACTAAAAACATTACAAATAGTAACAAAATGTCTGATTATAAACACAGACACATTATTTTCAAAACATACAATGTTGCAAACTTTAACAAATAAGTTTAACTGAAAAGGACATGAAAATGTGATGAGAAAGAAATTTGAAAAAAATATAAAAACAATAGTTTAGACACAAGGAAACTTATTTTGTGAAAAAGTTTAAGTGCCTGAGGTATTATTCTGTAAAAAAATGATAATGAATTTAATAAAAATTATAACGAGATAAAAATGCAATATCAATTAAACTTTTATTAATTAAAAAATTAGATTTTTATTAAGTATTTAAAAAGATTGTTTGATTTTTCTATTATAATAATTTATTGTCGATTATATGACTTTAAATAATCAAAGTTCGACTTCAACATATATATGAAATTTTAATAATTTTCCATATTTAATTAACATTAAATTTATAGTCGTGCGAAAAAAGGAAAAAAAAATTATCAAAATTAAAATTATTTACATGAATTTTTTAATAATATCAATTACTCAAGTGATCAGAACCTTTTTTTTTAATATTTTTTATTTACAATAACAAAATTTATAGGAAGAATTTAAAAATATTTCGAAATTGTTTGAAACCTACTTTAAGTATCTTTTATTGCACTTTTTTTAATTAGGATAGGCGATGATGACCTTTTGTAGATCTTATGAAATAACTCAAAATAGTAAATTTTAAATAATTCAATTAAATTAAACTAAATCTTCGAGGACTTTCGGATTTCTTAGAGGTCTAACTAACCGATAGATAAGAAAATTGATATCCTATAAGTAACCGGTTATACTAAATTTTGGAATTAAAATATTTTTAATAGAAAATTTAATTTAAATTTAGAGGAGAGAATTATTTAAAAGAGTTGATATAAAACAGTTTGATTTATATTTTGTTGATATCAGGGCAGCAGGTATGAAATAACATTATAACAACTTTAATACAATTGACGTTATTGATAATAAAATGTAAGTTTTTAGCATAGAAATTTCAAAAAAAAAGCGTTAAAATTTTTTAAAGAAAAAATTTTGAGAAATTTTTGAGATCAGATATGATTTGAGATCATCAAAAAAAAATTAAGGAATCAGAATTAATAAATTAAAAACTGATTTCGCGAAGTATATATGATGTTAATATTAATGAAAACATTTTATTTTCTAAATACTAAAGTTCAGATGAAGTCAAATTACTTTATTGATTTATTATTGTATAGATCATAAAGCAAGATCTTAAGCTCAAAAATTAACCAAATATTTTCAATGCACACTCGCCGAATTAAATAATGAATTTACTGTTCCTTTAAGGAACAGTATTATACAAATTAAATAGATTAAAAACAATTATTGAAGTTATTAATATTATCATTTTGATGATTGGAGCAAAATCAATTAAAAATTAATTAAAATTACAAATTTCGTAATTGAAGTCGATTTTTACTTTTTTCTGTGTGTTAAAAATTAAAAACCAAAAAAAAAAATCCAATTAACAAATTAATCAAATCAATCAAATAGGTTTTTAAATAAATTAAAATGTAATAAAATCATCCTTAAATTTTATTTTTATTTGAATATATTTTAAATTTGAATGCAAAGTAAAACAATTGTGTTGATTGAAACAAGACAATAAAAAATTTTTCTGTGTAATATAAATAATTAAAAATCTATAAATAGTTTTATTTTTTTGTTAAAAAATCTTAAAAGATTTGAATTTCTTTCAATTGATTAATTACAAAATTAAAAAAGTAGTTAAAATAGTTTCTATATTTGATAAATCGTTTATTAAATCGATTTGTATGAAAAAATTAATCGGCTTAATCAAATTAAAAATAAATATTAATTAATCATATATAAATAAAGAATAATTTATTATGACATTTATTTAATTGGCAATTGAATATGTATTATTTGTAATTAAAATTAGTATCGTTATGATATTCTGTTTAGATTTTTTAGGTAAAATGTTACTCAATTTATTTTTTACCAATACTTTAATTTTGAATGATTTATTTAATTATAAATATATTTAAAATCATTTTTAAATTAATAATTAATAGTTGACATTTTCTGAAACAAAATATTTTTTTCTGTATACGAAGCCTAATGATTCAATTAATGATAACCTACACCACCATAAGTGGGGAGGTACAGTGTTTCTAGAACTTTGTTTTAATAATTCTATAACTATTGAATCGTTAGAGATAACTCAATAAAATTTTACATGGTTAAAGTTGATATATTTTAGAGTCGATTTGCAGGAGTATGGATTCTAAGCGGGTTAGAGGGGAAGAAGGGGAACCACCAAAATTGGCCATCCAAGATATGTATTGGCCATTCAAGATATCTATCGTTTTGTTTAACTTGGCGGGTTTAATGTTGGCCCTAATATGTTCGCCAGTTTCCTTACAAAATTCTAAATAATATTACAGTAAAAATCATAAAAATATATGAATCCATTAAAAAGTTATATAAATCTGAATTTGAAACTTTAAAAAGTTTACATTTTTTGAATTTTCTTCCAAATTGTAGGCAATATTTATTCACTGATAAAATTTATTTTTTGTTCTGAGCTTTATAATTTGTTTAATGCTTTCAAAAGAAATCTTAATGCAAATGTGTTTAAAGTAAATACGGAGGAGTTTGGCGAAAAGATTTGACCATAAACCCATTCCAAATTTTGTCAATTTTGGATTTTTTTATTATTACTTTTTAGTTATGTTCTAAGATTGCAAAGCAGGGATTGATTTAAAATGATTTTTTATTACATAGCTCTATATGTAAGGTATACACCAATCATCACGATCATTAAACAAAATAAAAAATTTCGGTGAACTGTAATTGACTTCAATGAACTCATATTTGATTCCAATGAAACTATACGTTGAAAACGTATTATAATAGACTTCCCATATATTTTTTATTTTAATTGAGTTAATATAAGAACAAAAATGTCATAAATATAATACATTTTATTAAAAAATATAAATAAATAAAATAAATAAATGTTTCAAAAAGATCTTCATATCTTATTACAATATTCCCGTAGGATAGATTAAATCGACCCACCAGCAGTTTGTACCCCAAGAGGAGTATTGCGCACAAGTGATAATTTTTTCACTCCTCAAAGAAATTTGTTAAAACATATAAGGCAAATTTCCTTTTTTCCCTCCCCGTGGATCCGTGCCTGAACCACATCTGTCTCGGAAAAAATGTTGAAAAATGGGAAAATTTGATAGATGAAATTTTTGTGATAGAGGAAACGTAAATAAATTATTAAAACAAGATAAAATAAATGTGCCCCTGTATCGAATGTTCCCCCTTCTACCCTATATTGAATCTGTGAATTGATTTATTATTTTTAATTATACTATATTTTTAAATCAATGAACTTATACATTAAAAAAATAAATGATTTTTTGTTTGTTTGTTTCATTAAGAAATAAATTGAATAAAAGATTTCAATGTACTGCTCCTAAAAGTATTAATTTTTTTCTTTTTGAATTTTAATGAATATTATCATTGAAGCAATGAATTCGCTCATTAATTAATACTTAGAAAAAATGATGAATTTCATTTAATAATCCTCATTAAAATTTTGATTTTTTTAAATTATTGTTTCCCCAAAACCCTAGGTGTTCTAATGACACCAATTCAATCAATATCTAAATCACTGAGAATAAAAACCGGATGTCAAAAATAATCATTAATTTCTAAGAGAACTACAAAACGTGGGAATAAATTTCCATGCTGTAGTTTAAACATATTATTTTCAAATTAATCATATATAGAATTATATAAATATATACAAAACTTGCTGGGTTACAACCATAGAAAACAACTAGAAGT
>MINK01014219.1:0-18024 GCA_001735545.1 Phormia regina
TATGAATATCAGTCCACATTTGGCTTGAAGTCTAATAAAAGACCCCTGACCTAATTATAATGTACACAGTGGTGTAGGGTATCATATGGTCGGGCTTGACCGACTATATCTTTTTCTCTCGTTTTATATTATATATTATATAAAGTTCTAAAAATGAAATTAGAAAATAAAAAGCAATAAATCTAGCGTTTTTCAAACTGTTTGAGACTTACTGGAAATATGTGTTGTTGACATCACTGATGATAAAGTGTACAAAACAATAAAAAAAGTATTGGCTACATTTACATTTGTGGTAGAGTAACTGAGGCTTTACAACATTAAAATACGAAATTAAATACAAAATTAATTTCATGATTTTATGTTCAATATGATAGAAAATTCTAAATCTAAATTATTAGAAGAACGAAAAAGTACCAAAGTCCACTGTTATAGATTTCATTTAGTAGGGATCTTATATTTCTAATTTCATGTTTTTAGGTTCAATATTTTAGAATATTAAAAAAGTACAAAATTGTAAATTTTCACTCACTTAGGAGGACTACATGTACATAAATTCACTTTTTTCGAAATATCTCCGAAACTATTGAGCGAATAAAAATTTGATAGTAGAGCGATTTAAAGCTAAGTTTATCCCTTATATCGTGGTATATTAATGGTTCTCAAACAATAGTGAAATATACTCGGGTAATATTCGGCATATTTAGGGCACAATATTAGACTTGATGGAAAAAAACCTGAAAGCAGATTCGAGTTTAGCATGCGGAATTCCATCTAGTGTATATATTATTTTTTGAAGAAGAAACTCGAAAAACAGTTTTTTTGTCGACCAGTGTAATTAAATATTATTACTATTCTAGACTCAAACCCTATTCTTTGTGAAATTAAAACACCTTTATTGGCCATATTAAAAAAAATAAATAGTCCATATTACACAAGTCCTGCTGGCATCATCAAAATATGTATGCAGTAGTTGCCCTATTGTTTATTGTCTATTGTTATTACAACTAATTACGACTACATTTACATTAATAGGGAACAATATTGAAAAAACTAAAAACAATATTTGTTTTCATTTCACATATAAACGAACAACATTGTGAGTATATTATCACCATAATAATCACAATAAACTGTTAAATCCTGCCTAAGGATATTGAGTTATGTACGTGGCAGTAGGTACTAGCTACACATTGTATGCGTTACTACGCTGAATGGCTGATTGACTGACTGCAGACCCCTTTTAAGTCTATACAAAATATATGTAATTTTAATGATGCAACATACAAGCTTCCTACATAAACTTGAATAAAAATTGTTGAAAATCATTATTATTGATATACTGACATGTTAAAAAGTCAAAAATATTTTAACAACTTAATAATATACAAAGAGTTAAAGGAATGTATTTGTTTTGCTAGAGTGTTTTATAGGTTGATGCTATCGAGACGAATGCATCTGTTTGAAGGTGCTACAAAACAGTGATGTATAAACTTTTACGAACGTGCCACATTTAAAATGAACAGTTTTCGCCACAAAGCCATAACAAGTCATACAAATACTCAAATATTTTCAACATCATCAGTCATTTTCATACATAAAATGATCAAATTGGTTGGTTGGTTGGTTGGATGAATGGTTAGTTGGTTATTTCGTTAGTTGTTTGTTTGGTTGGTTGGTTGGTTGGTTAGTTGGTGAGTCAGTCAGTCAGTCGGTCGTTTATTTGTTTGTTGATATTGGCCAAATAAGTCAGTTACAATTATGCTTTTCCACCTGTCCGAATATTTATCGATTGATCTTATGAATGCTATGTAAGTTTATCATAAGTCGTTTCTTATATTTTTATGTTTGAAAAAATAAATATTCTTTCATTTAAGTTATTTATGAGTTTTTTTTTTACAGGATTGCCATAATATTTAAATTATTACTGAAAGTTTTTATTAATTTATAATTAATTACTATAAACGACTTGTACTTAGATTGTACAATCAAACAAGAAAGAAATATAGTCGCCTAAGCCCCTACATTACAGTGGGGAAGAATTACAGTTGAAGAAAAAATCTGTAACTTCTAATCGGCATCATTACGGGACATTATATAATAGGACGTAGGTCCGAATACATAGGTTTTTCCCGGACTGATCTCTGTAGGAGTTGTTTAGATGAGGAGGAGTTAAAAACTATAGAGCATTTTTTATATGATTGTCCGGCATTGCAGGAGTGCAGACTCAATCATTTGGGCAAGCGATCCTTTCAGAATCTTGACGATTTGAGAGATTTATCTTTAGGCAATCTTTTAGGTTTTATCCAGAGTACACAGTAGTTTAGTAGAAATCGTGTACTCGAGGCACCTACGAGAGACAATCAGTAATGGTAGGTTTTTCTTTTATCCAGGGAACCACAATGGGCCAGGAGGCCAGATCTGCTCTTTGCGAGTTGCCCACACAATCTAACCTAACCTAATCGGCTGTTAGGATTTACGTGAAGTTAGTTACACGCAGAGAAACAATATGGTTCAGGTGACCATAAACTTAGAGCAACATACTATGATTGTAATATATGATTCCAGTATATTTGTACGTAATAATTATTATGATTCCATTTAATAATTTAGTAGTAAATTTTATAACCTTACTTATGATTTTTAGTAAAGTTTATAATCTTTTCTTAAAGATTGCTTTCAATTCCACCATGTTTTTTTTATCATTTAATGAGCTTATGTTATCATTTATATAAACTAATTTTGTCATATATATAATGTCATTTTATCATATATATATAATCCCATTCTAAGCAAAAAATTGGATTAATGGTGTAAAATTAACTGAATGGTTGTAGAATTAACTCCATAATTGAAGAATTAACTAAATGTTTAGATTTTTCATAAATACGATTTCATGCAAAAATATTTATAATTCAGTCAACCATATTGCTGTATAAACATTGAATAGTTGTGCCTACCATGCTGTAAGGAGTGTCATGCTTGTAGCAGCGTAGTTGTGCCTACCATGCTGTAAGGAGTGTCATGCTTGTAGCAGCGTAGCAGAGGAGTGTACAATGTTAAGTTTGGTTGACCCCTTAGCGGTGGATATTTTTTTTTTATTATTTATTATTATTTATTGAATCTTCACAAAAGTTAAATGAACTAACAATAATTAATCAAATCTTAATATCTATTGAGTCCAACCAACGTCGGGCTAAAAGCGATTTTAATGCAAATGGTTTAACTTCGGCTCAGTTCTGCGGACGGATGTCGTTAAATCAACTTAGTAAGTGATTATAAGCCGATTGGCATAAATTAAGGTGGATCTTATACCAAACATTTTGAATATTTGGTACATTATGGAATATTTGGCCAAATTTAACATATTTTCTGGGTCCTGGTTCCATTCTGAGTCCTTGTGTCCGTCTGAATGGAACGTAGGGAGATGAAATTTGGCGCAAATATTTAACTTATATAATGTTTGTTTGAGGGTCAATATAAATATGGAAACCAAAAAATAAGCGTGTTTCTCCCACTTTCCATATAAGGTGAAACGTCAAAAAGAATTTGTACAAATAGTTCAAGGACCAATGTAAACTTGGAAACAAAAAAATGGGCGTGGTCAGCACACATTACCGTCCATATTTCATATATAATAAAACATTTGTGCCGGTTTATGCAAAATTTTGGGATTATTGTGAATATTTGGTGAAATTTTGAATTTGAATAAATTTTTGGTGAAACTTGAATTTATGGTAAAATAAGGAATATTGTTATACCCACTATTAAACATATGGGGTTAATTTGAGTTTGTCATGTCGAGCTAAGTTCCTACATCTTTCTACAGAAAACATGATAGGGTTCACCCAGGGAGAAGAAATCTGGATAAAATATTTATCTTATAAAATATTTGTTTGCTATTGAAAATTGATAATTAACCAGAAATGGTTTGGACTTTATAATTGTATAATTATTAGTAAGGAATTTTTTATGTCCCTCCCGTTTTTTTCAGAATAACTAAACAATTGGCAACCCCTTTTTATTAAAAAAAAAATAACAGCAACAAACAAACGATCCTCATTTTATTAACTGACAAATGAGTCGGATCTTGTGTAAATGTTTTACGTAGTGGTTTGTTGGGCTGTTGATTATGAAGCCAATTAAAGATATCGAATAACGCGAGAATATTAAACTGACACATTTGCACAATGATGTCGATTATGATGATGATGATGTTGTGGACGTCGACAATCATGCGAAGCCGCCACTAACAGTTCTTTCATATACAAAGAAATAAGTCAATAAACTAAACAATCATCTGACGATCACTGGCTACTGCTGCAAACTTTCTTAAAAAATACAAAAGCAGAACATCAAGTGAATGAGTGAGTTATTGAGTTTGTGTGTGTGTGTGTATGTAAAAACGGATCCTTAACTTTTTAATTTAAAAGTTTAAAAAACTCATAAATCATAGTAAACTCATTCATTGCATAAAGTACAGGTGAGAGTAGGGGAGAAAACTATGCAACTTGCTAACAAGAGACTAATGTCAAATATTGTCTTTATCTTAAAACGTTTTAAAATTTAAAAGAACGAAAAAAGGATAAAAATGAAATTAATATACAGATGACAAATAATAAATATATATTATAGCTGCTTATTATTACAAACTAGGTGAAGTTTTATTAACTAAACCTGCACCTGTCATTAACGAAAAAATAAAACTTAAAAGTGAAAAACAGGATCCTCCTCTACAGTCGTTACTATAATTCTCTTTCTTAAAACAATTTGCTGTTAAATATGTATTCAGCATTTAGTATTTAGTCATTTCAACTGTCTTCTCTTCATTTTTCATGGAATGGGTGTTTTCTTTAGTGTGGACACACACATCATTAATAATTCCACTGACTAGTCACTGAGTTTAGAAACAAAATAACTACGATTATATTTAACAAGCTCAATTGTCGGTTAAATGACAACTTTTTTGACAAGTTGTAAAATGACACAATACAAACAAAATGAACACATTTCATTTATAAACATACTTACATACATTTATTTTAAAGATGAAATTCACATCAAATAATATTTATGCTTAACTCTCTTTCTCATAGGAACTTAGGTTTTCTTTTGATTCCAACGAAAACAGTGTGGGAAAAAAATAAAAATGTGGAATTTATGATCAAATCATGGGATACAATTTAAAACTCAACATTTATTTGCCAGTTAATATTAAAATATAAACTTTGCAAGGTTCTTAAAAGACTAGATGCAAGATCCTGCCTATAAAAGTTCAGTCTTCGGTAGACCAAAGACTTATAGGCATAACTAAGGTTGCCTTCGAATAGCTGGAACTTTTATTAAGAACAAGTTTTCGTGGGAATTAATATAAGAATTTTTCAAAAATACTTACTAATTAAAGTAATTTTAGAAAAGTGTGTCTCCATTAAGAGTTGGTGGACAAACAGACTTATAAATCCATTTTTAGTTGCATAGAAAGAGGAACATAAACCCGACTATCCCGTTTCCTGATAGAATATTTATGAGACAAAAACTTTTAGAGCTTTAGAAAATTCTCAAATATAAAAAAACCTTTGAAAATTACGTATAAATCCGCTTGTCACCGTTTCCTGAGAGACATTTCAAAACTCGGCCCCTTTAAAATTTGAGGGGTTGAACATTTCACAAATGAGACAAATAATTTCTATATCGCGTGGAAGTTTTGGAAAGTGAGAAAATGCTAAGAATATTATACATAATATTATCTTTTGATAGAAATTCCAAAATCTGGCTCCTTTAGGATTTATAGAAGGAATATTTTTATTAGTAATCCGAATTTACATTCTCTAACACGTTTGTGAGTTTCAGAATGTTCTGGAAAGTGTTTTAGTAAGTATTTTATAAAAATTCGTAAAAAGACATTTAAATTTTCCGCACCCTGGTAAAAATTTCAATATACGGATCCATTAGTAGGATAAAAAGATTTATAAGTGAGCCAAATTTTACCTTCTACGTCGTCTGGGGGCTTTTGATTGCTCTTGAAAGGATAAAACTTAGCATTTTATAAATACAGATAGGTAGACATATATAGATAGAAGTCCGAAAGAACATGGAGGAAATGCCTTGATTTTATTGTGCTCATAATGAACTGTAGATTTTATCGGAATACCGAACCCCTAATCTCATAAGAGGATGGTGGTTTTGGACAACGATAAATACAACGTCTACCCCGATGAAATGCGATAGTGGTACCGGGTTACGACGGGGAAGCAATCGTGGGTCACAAGTTCACGGCGAGGCATCACTACGTCTTATATAAAAAATAAAAAGATAGATAGATAGATACCATGTGATCCCAAATAAGATAATCGTAATTACTTGTGAACATTAGCCGGATTTATTCAAGGATACCTTTGTGACCCCAAATGAGATAATCGTAATTACTTGTGAACATAGGCCGGATTTATTCAAGGATACCTTTAACCTCTTCCTAACGGGGCTAGTATTTCCAAGGATATGGGAAAGACAACATTTCGTTTTTCTATGTAAGGTCGGGAAGCCTCTAGAGAGCTTATCGCCTATTTGTCTATTGGGCACATGCGAAAAGTTTGTGGAATAACTGATAACGAACAGACTCGAGTCAGAAAATAATAGAAATGGTGGTTTTACACCCATGCTATTTGGATTTGTAAAGGGCGAGGAAAGCTATGAAACATATGAGCTTTGCTCACCTTAGACATTAAAAATGCATTTAACTCTTCGGTTGGGAATGTATTTCGTCGAACGATACGAAAGCAAGGATTTTTATCACATCTGATAAATATCGTTGATAATTACTTGCAAGATAGAGTTCTGGTTTTTGAAACGGAAAATGGAATGGACCATTATAAAGTTTCGGTTGGTGTACCACATTATTCCATGTTAGGTAAACTTTCTGGAATCTAATGTATGACGGCCTGTTGAAGATGAAGCTACCAGACGGATCGAAATTTGTCGGATATGCAGATGACGTGGCACTATTGGTTTATCAACCATCAGCAGCTTTAGTGGATATAGTTGCGAATGACTACTAGGACAGAATTAGTACTTGTTTTATATCAAGGAATTTAACACCTGCAGCAAGCATGACGGAAGCGATTTTTGTGACCAAACGAAGATCTTTCTTGTATCCAAATCTCAGAGTCGACAGACACGAGATAACAATAAATAAAAGTTTAAAGTATCTGGGAGTGATAATGTACAGTATCCAAATCTCAGAGTCGACGGACACGAGATAACAATAAATAAAAGTTTAAAGTATCTGGGAGTGACACTGTACAGTAAACTATAATTTGAACCACCCATCCAAATTGACAAGGATAATGCCAAATATAAAAGGTCCCGTTCAGACAACTAGAAGATTAATTGATATAGCTGTGTATTTCCAAGTATTATATGCAGTTCCAGTTATAAGTGGGATGGTTTTGAACAGTAAAAAACTCAGAAGTCCTCTTGGGAAAGTTCATAGGACATGTGTATTACTAGTTATATCGACATATCGAACAATATCAACTTACTTACTTGTATACCTTCAATTGAGCTTTTACTCAAGGAGAGAAAAAAGATATTGGAAGCACATGCATTATTGGCGAATATCGTCAACCACGGTAATATTGATATGTTTAATATCAGCAAAAATGCAAGGTAGAAGTTGCTATAAACATGGCAGACACAATTCTCTAATACATAATATGAGAATTTAGGTGAATAGAGAGTATGGGGGGCTTAAATTCTACCTATCTTAAGTGCAGACAATCGGCACTATGCGAAATGTGTGGTATATGTGAGGATGACGTTGAATGTTGCATCTGGAATAGCAAAAGGAATACATTACCAGAAAATACGTATGAAAATACGAACATTCAAGAATTACTGGAATTAATTATGAAAAATGTTGAAAACTGGCGTAGATGTTTCAATTTTATTGTGGCAATTATGAGAGAGAAAGTAAAATGCCAACAAGTGCAACTACCTCATATGTTGGACGGGGGAGTAGGAAAGGAGAACACGCGCGCTTATCGGTAAATGAACACCATCCCGAAGTAATGCAAGAACGGTCCTGGGATAATAGTACCAATGACCACTAGATACATCTTTTTGTTGGAAATATGTTAACGGAACTGAAAGTTACTGGAGTTACGGTGACCATTTTAGTATTTAGAACATAACATTTTTCTTTATTAACCGATTTTAACCATTTTCAATAACAACAAAAATTTTATGAGAGAAATATTTCCGATAAATTTCGTAGCAATATGTAATTTAACCAGAGATCTATAGCGCTTTCAACAGGTGGTTATAGGCTTTATATGAGGTACCTTTTTGTGTTCTTTCATTCCGGACAATTTCGAGAACACAAAACCTATGTTATAATCCATCTTTAGAATAAATAAATGTTCTATTTTAAATTCTATCAATTCACTCCGCCCTTACACAAATAGCATACACTGTAAACTAATGAAAACCCTTAAGAGACCACTTAAATTAATAATCCGCATAATTTAAGGTTTTTAAAGTCATCATCATGCTCCACAAGTTTATTAAAAGCAATATACACAAACAAATAAATAAACTCAATCCTTCTTGTCCATTGTTTTAGTTGACTAAATTGACAACTAAATGACAGACTGTGTATAATCGTGGTAGTAGTTAGTTGTCGAAAAGTAAATGGGTCTTAGTACAATGGTTCGAGTATATTATTATTAATAATATAACAATTATAGCTGGTAACTTTGGTGGCTGTTTGTTTGCAGTTGTTTAAGCGCTTAATATGTCATTTAGATGGTTTGCCACAGATAAAACAACTGACTGACATGCATGTATTTATTATAATCATTATCATCATCATCGTCATCATAATAATAATCGTTATCAATGTCAATGTTCTTAAGGGCTACTAAGAATATATGTGTGTGTATTGTTTAAAAAACCAATTTAATAAAAAAAACTATTTGAATTTAATATTTAAACAAGCATTCTAAACCCAAATGTTTGTACGTGCCTTTAGAAAAGGTCACGATTTCTTAAGACTGCTTATAACAATTATTTGGGGAATTGTTTAACTAAAAAAAATTAAACTAAATTATTCCTTCAACTGTTTCTCTTTCTATTGCAGTGTTATTATGTATTTGTTATTGTTTTGGGACCGGAAATAAACTTTCTAATCAATTAATGTTGATCGTTAGTATAGGGCATAAATACATGTAAATAGCTTCTAATTACAGGCCTTAAAATATTTATTTTGATTCTTTTGACAATTAACCATAGAAGACCATGAAACATTAGACTAGAAAAGAAAAGTTATTTTTGATTGAAACAAAAAACAAATAATAAATAAAATTTCATTATATCTTGAGAACTAGAACAGCTTGTTAATGTCCATGTAGATTTAGTTAAGATTACTTTATTATTTTATTTTAATAATTATTTAGTTGAGTTTAGTTGTATGTTAGTTTAATTGTACTTAGTATAAATGTCAATATATTGTATTCGAATTCGAAGTTGCATTTTATATCCTGTTTAAGAGATATTTATCCTGTTAATATCATGTACATTAAATGTAATATTTGTGTTTAACATTGTAGCCAAATGTTTTCACCTGTTTTATTCCCAAATAATGAAAATAAATAATTAATTAATAAATATAAGGCAGAGCAATATATTCACTTATTAAGGTAATAAGGAATATGTGTATTTAATAAAAAAAAACAAGAAATGTCATTGTATTTGTTCACAGATCAATAGTAATTTATATGTGATACAAAGATAACATTTAGGCTTAAGGTTTAAGGACACAAAATCGGTGTTTTTGTGAACTGGTTCAAGATCGAATGGAGTCGATTCTTTTATTAGCTTTCCATCTCCATTTATAAAACCTAAATTTTCTACACAGAAAAAAATATTATTAATGCCTCTTTTACTAGCATACAGTTGTTTAAATTTTTATCAAAATGTAATAAATATATTCAGCAATATGTCAAAATCGAACGTTTGCGAAAATGAACTTTGGACTTATGGACCTACACTTCTATTAAGTGTAAAATAAAAAATACTAAAAGAGAATATTACATCGATACTAAGATTCACATGTATTTATACACTTTCGGATGATTCCCGAAATTATGAACTGATCTTCATAGGTTAGATTAGGTTGTGTGGGCAGCTCGCAAAGATTTAGCGAGTTCAGTCGGAGGCCAGATGTGGCCCATTGTGGTTCCCTGGATATAAGAAAAAAACCCACCATTACTGATTGTCTCTCGTAGGTGCCTCGAGTACACGATTTCTACTAAACCACTGTGTGCTCTGGATAAAATCTAAAAGATTGCCTAAAGATACATCTCACAAATCGTCTAGATTCTGAAAGAATCGCTTGCCCAAATGATTTAGTCTGCGCTCCTACAGTCCCGGACAATCACATAAAAAAAATGCTCTATAGTTTCTAACTCCTCCTAATCTAAACAACTTCTACAGAGATCAGTCCGGGAAAACCTATGTATGACCTACGTCCCATCATACAGTATCCCGTAATGATGTCTATTAGAAGTGAAATTATCTTTTTACTAAGAGTCAAAAGTGTCTTAGTTCTTTGTTTATCAATTGAGGCTAAAAGAGTTCTTGATATCCTGCAAGTGGTTATGGTGGACCACATACGGCACCTTTCCTTACACGCGCAATCTTCTATCAGATTCGATAGTTCAACAAGAGGAATATCGACTTCTGTTAGGGTCTCTCTTGCGTTCATTGACGAACCAGCTCTTGCACACTCATCCGCCTTTTCGTTGCCAAGAATGCCTTCGTGCCCTGGAACCCATACTAGTCTTACACCTTTCGTGCGCAACTGGGAAAGAAAACGATTGCTTTCAAGTATACATTTCGATCTCACCACATACAAATTCAGAGCCTTAATTACGACCTGACTATCTACAAAGAAGTCAACAGTAAGGGCTTCTGAAATAAGTTCTCTGATTCATCTAGCATCTATAGTTATGGCATATATCTCAGCCTGGAATACTGTACAAGTATCCGGTAATCTCAGAGATATTGAAAGTCCTAGGTCTTCGGAGTAAACTACTGATCTTCATAAAAAAATTGCACAATCATTTATAATTGTAATAATGTTATTTGTATCGAATATTAAGTTAATACTGACATTTTTATGGTATTCATGCACATTACAGTGATTTTCGAAAGAGGGTTCATATGAGAGCTATGACTGATCTTCACGAAATCTGGCACACGGATTTTGGATTATATAAAATATTTCTATTTTCAAGGCAGTTGAGAGTATTAAAACTCAATTTCGGGAGGACCATTGTATTAGGGCTTGGTGAACTAATGTGCCGTTCATGACCAACCTTGCTCTACCATAGAAGCATGAAAAATCATTTGGCATACATAGCTAGAAAATGAAAAATTACTTCTTTGTTACGAAAATCAGTCCATAATTTACCATAGCTTCCATATAAGGACCTCTTTCGGGAATCACACAAAATCATATAAAAGTTTCAGTATCGACGTGATATTTTATATACTTATGTTATATTTTATACTTAATATGAGTATTGGTTCACAATTGAACTTAAATTTAATAAAAGACCTATACCAATATTTTAATATACAATATAATGTAAAATATCATATGGTCCGGCTTGACTGACTGTATTTTTATTTCTGTTTTTTATAAATTATTAGATAAATTGGCAATTTTTGTATGTATTACACTTAAACTTAATTTATTCCATTGTTTGTTTATAGAAGTATGCAATGCTTATATATCTAAATTTTAATACTTAAACCATAAAAACCCTTATCATATAGAAGCATTTATATATGAGGGAAATTATAGTTCGAAAAGTACTAATAAAATTCAACAAGTTCGAAAAGTGAATGCTGTATCTGGCCAGATATTTTACGAATTTAACTGTGATTGAAATATATTTCTAATTTGGCTAGGGGTTTGAGTCTACAGGTACCCTCTACAAATATTGTCAGGTATCGTTTTATGAAAAAACACATTAAAAAAAAAAACAACAAGAAACAAAATTTATGTGGATTTTTTCATCTATATATCGTATACGTAGCGCATGTATCTGGCGAGATACACACACATTTTATATGAAGAGTACTGTAGCTTATTGGTATTTTTTATTTCTTTCTCTGTGTTTAGTTCTTCCCAATATTGAAAACCTAATTGAAATGAACTTTATAACAACTATTTTTTTTGAAATTAAACATAAAAATAAAATTTTTTCTTGCTTTATTTCTCATTGTTTTTTTTTTTTTTTTTGCATGGGCACGTGGTTTAGCATGTACTAAGAACAAAAAAGATAGAAAAAATATATTTGCCTGGCATGAAGTAGCATATTCTTCATAGAAATTTACTGAAATACATAGTGTATCTGGGTAGATACATGCGCTACGTATCTGAATATCGGAACATGTGCATGACGAAGGGTTAAATATTGATGTATAAAAAAATTTAAATATATAATTTTATTGTGAATATTCTCAAAATTATAGATTTATTTGGAAGCGATCTTAAATTCTTGTTATATTATTAACTACGCGCCTCAAAGTCGATTTATGCGATACCAAAATTTGTTTGTTTGAAAAAAAAAAAAAGAAAATTGAAAATACTGAAAAAAGGAACTAATTTAATTTTAATCTAGCTCATGAAAGAATAACATAAGGACCTAAATTTTGAGAATGAAGGGAAAAGAAGAAAATTTCCCTCCCAAAATAAAAGCGCTTAATGAAAAGCTGGATCCGCGTCTGGCCACCCTAATGTCAAGAGCGGTTGCAGCTCAAGCCTATGGGGGAGGAAAATATAATGATTTTCTTAATTATTTCCTCAAATTGTGTGACTTAGTACAGATTTTTCATTAAGGGTTTTTATTTTGGTGAGGGAAATTTCCTTTTTTCCCCCTTAGTAATTAGTTCTAGTTGTTTAGATTTTTTTCTGTATATAAAATTTTAAACATTTAATAAATAAAACCAATTACATACCGTTGCAGGATCCTGAAAATAAAAACAAAAAAATAATATTAATAACATAAATAATTTTGAAGTTGTTAATTATATATTTATGCTATATAAGATATAGTTCACTTATATAATACAGAATTTTAATCTAAATAAAATTTCATATAATTTATGTAATAAAATAAAAATATTAAAAATAAATGATTATATTTTATCTTTTAAATATATTAAATTTCAATCTTAATAATTTATTTCATTTTAGCTATTAAAATATTTGCTGACAAAAAGTAGAAATTTAACATTGTTTTTATTACTAAGAGTTTAATTTCTGGGAAATAATGTTGAAATACAAATTATACAAATCAATTGTGTCCATTCAACATGATCTCATGAGACTTCTTTTAAAACAACTAAATAATCACATATACTTTTACTCATATTAAATTAAGTTTTTATCTACTTAAGAACTATATATTTTAGGGTAAATGTAACCAACTAATTCTTTCACTAATTAATTTGTATTGATTTTAAATTTAATTTTGATAAGATTTAAAAAGCGATTGTAAATAATCATTATGACAAATTTTCTCATCAGAATAATTAATATGATCGAAGAATTTAAGGACAAGTTCTTGAACAATTTTATTTTCATATTTTGAACACCTTTTCTAAATATGCAAAAGACATTTACTTTTTTTTTTGATTAAAATTGAAATATTATTTTAGATATTTATTTTTGGATTTAAAAAATAACGATTATTTTTGATTTCTATTTTTCATTTTTAAAATAATGATAATAGAAAAATTATTATTTTTTTTTCATATTAGAAAAAAAATCTTAATAATAATAAAAAAAATCTAAAAAGAAAAACAAGTTTAATTTTGAGAATAACATTAATAATAATAATTACATAAAAATAATAATTATTTTTTTAAACCTTTAAATACAAATTTTAAAATTTTGAATAAATTGGGATTTTTATATTTTTCATAAGCGCTTCGCAGCAAACTTGTATGTATACACAGTGGGATCAAACGTAAAATTTTTCGTAATATATCTGTATCTCTAAAACTACTGGTAAGATCGAATTAAAATCTATGTAAGTATTGTAGAGGAGAATCTAACCATTCGAAAAACACATGTTGTGCTCACTCTGTGAGAACACGAAATAAGCTACTGAGTGTCAAAGTTGACAACTTTAAATATTATACTTTAAACATTTACAAATTCTTAAAATACATTCCGCTTGCGTTCGTACATAGGGATTTTATAAATTATACTCTAAAGTCAAAACTTTCATATAAAAAGGGTAAAATTTGGGAGGGTGTGTACCTTGATGACAAAAATTATTGGGCTTGCTTTTTACCTTAATTTAGGTTTTATTGGCAACCGCCTGCCGGTTCCATTGTGTTACCATAGAAAGCTCCCGCTGCGTCAAGGCCTAATCGATCTATCGAACCTCTTCGTGGTCCCTACAGAGGAGATGATCCTGCGCGGTTCAGCTTTAAAGAGACAAGATTTGTCTACTAAAGTCCTTAGACCAAATAGCCGTTACTGTAGGTCCCCAAAGGACGGAAAGTGACATAGAAAACGTTTAGTGAAAGTGACATAGAAGACTTCTGCACTAGTCGTTATAATGGAGTCCCAGCCTTTTAGCATGTGCCCCGAATGGCCAGTGTCCTGTAATCATATCAGTAAGGTTCCTTAGATGGGTCCTAGGTAGCTTAAACAATTGAATAGTTCGCTGCTCTTCCATCATGGGCCAGATTTTACTGGACACTACGCAAGTGGGCTATTGTTATAGTTAACGGAGCGCATATATCATTGATGTAACCATTGATATGCCTTGAATATTATCAAAAGCCAGGGCAACAGGATGTCAATGTTAATATGAAGGTCAGCTGGTATTATTCCATTTGGACCAGGTGATTTGTAGGGATGGTAGTTTCTAACCACCCATCTGATTCGTTGTTGGGTTATCGAGATATTCGATATATCCCTTAAAACACTACCATGATCTTCCCTTGGTAGAGTATTTGGGTCTTTACATCCCAGGAAGTTTGTTTCCATAGGTACCTCTAGGGTATCATTACTGGAAATGGTCTACGTACCATCTGGTTTCAGAATGTATGATGGTAGAATCTAACGTAGCCGACTGGTCTCGGAGGAACTTTCAACTCCATTGCAGAATTTCCTTCAGGATTGTCTTTTGGCTTTCCTTATAATTATACTTTAAAGTTTTTGAATTTACTGTATGAGGATTTGTAAGTGAACCAACTGCCACAAATCTTAGCCTCATTAAAGGGCTTCCTCCCTTTACCTATTCCTTTCCTTTTTACCTTAAAATCATCTCATTGTTGTGCCCCCCTTTCAAACTTAAAACTGCACACTCTTCTGTACAAAATTTCATGAAAATCCAACCAGCTGATAAGAAGTAATAGATTCATTTTCAAAAAAATTTTGATTGTGCCCCACTGTGTACTATGATGTTTAATATGTTTGTGTGTATATTTTTATTATTATTCTTTTTAGCTTTTGACCTATAACTCGCTTTTTTGTGATCGAATTTAATTGATTAAAAAAAACTGAAATTTTATAAAAATGTTTATGACCGATGCTTATAAAAATAGAAATCTTTAGCTTAAAAAAATCAAAACTGCAGTTTGCCCGATAACTCTATTATTATTGATCCAATTGAAATTGAAAAAATTTTCAAAATATAAATTTAGAAAAAAGATCCAAAGTATCTTTGCAAAACCGAAATCGCTAACACAAATAGAGTCTTCAGAAACTCGAAAATCGATAAACCGATCTTGTTAAATTTCAATAGCAAAATTCTTGAAAGGATTTTTGATCGTTTAGTACATGTGATATATATGTCAGTTATCGGTGGGCTTCATAAATTGGATTTCAACCGACATGTTACTATCATTATTATTCCTTACTATCCAGAAGATATAAGACGAAAATTATGGAAATTACAAACAGAATGACATGTAATAAAGGGTATACCAGGGTACACTAAACAGGTTTTGATAGATCTCAGACTCCAGCTGATTTTGTTTTGGTGTCGGAGATCTATCAAAGAACCAAATATATAACATTGTATATTTTGCAATGTATTTTAATCAATTGTTTTTGACACTTTAACTACGCAAAACGAGAGACAAAAAGTTGGGTGGTTGTATTTGTTGCCTCGATGATTATACCTGTTTAGTGTGTTCTGGAGTTGTAGTTTGTAAGAAAAAAGTAAATTTGTAAAAAAACAAAAATCTAAAAAATTTAGCTAAAGTAATCGACCCCAGAGGATATAAAATTGCCGATCACTGATTATAAAATGTTATAGACTCTACTACTATAATTTATTTTCTAGTCGGTTTTTTTCATTTAAGTTGGTCGCATTTACCATTTGGACTTTCAAGTCCATTAAATAAAATTACAGAAAAAAATCTATACATGAAATTATTTCGCATTTATTTATAAAGCTGTTTAAAAACAACAAGTCATTTTCACCACCTGGATAAATGGACATAATGAATTAAAACAAAAAAATAAATAAATAAAAAATTAAAACTAAATGATTCTCTTTTCAAGTGAAACATTGATGGATGCCCTGGATAGCAAAACTATAACACAACAAATGAAACAACAAATCAGTTAAAGGAAAATCAGAGAAAAAAAATAAAGAAATTGAAATATTCTCAGAACTTAAATCAACAAAAAAATCGGTGGCAATTTGTGAAATGAATGTTAAGTAGAAAACCTGCGGGTGGTTTTGATAAACTTGCCACCACCAAAGTAAACAGACATAATAACCAACAACCAACTAACAGTAGATAAGATGAACAAGAAATTGCAATGGAATACATTGCATTTAGCAGTAACTAACTAACTTAGTAAGTAAGTAAGTAAGTAAGTAAGTAGGATCTTAAAAAGGCAATGGCATTAATTTAAGAAACCTGATAGGAATTTATTTTATTTCATTGAAATGCCAAACCAATGACAATGACAGTTTTCTACGGTATGAGTGAAATCCCATTCCAAACTCATTCAATCCAATACGTTTCGATTACTGATTTAATTGTTTGACTAATTGAGAGATTTTCAATTTTTTTGTCTGTTTGTTTGTTTGTTTGTGTCTTTAACTTGTCCTTTTTGAAGAAAAACATGCAAGAACTATATATTATGATGCTGATGATCTTATTTTAGTTACAGTGATCATTGTTGCTTCAAGTTAAGAGTGACAAACATAATGACTTGATTTTGTTTTGTATTTACTCTATAGACAAAACAAAAAAATTACCACACAACTTTGTGTGGCATAAGGAACAGTTGGGGGATGTTGAAAGAGCATAAAATGATATTGTAGAGCAAGTGCATATAAATGAAAAAAAAAATCTTAAGGAAAAGATGAAGAAGAAGGAGGAGGAGTAGAAAAAAATCATTGTCGCCAAATTGAAGCTTGCATGCAGGCATGCATGCATGGCGGCATAACGGCGACAATGAGTACAACATATATTGATCATCATCATCATCATGATCTTGTTGCATGATGTATGTTTGTATGATTGTATAAAACTGTATGATTGTCTATATGAACGTCGAATTAATTAACTGGCTGGTGGAGGCGCAACCTCACAAGTTGTTGTGACTTTAATTTTTGTCATTGTTCGCAGGGTTACTTTTTTTAAGGAGGAGGGCGGGAGGAGGTTATGGAGTTTTTTTTTTTTTTTGTTAAAAGCATCGCTGAAAACTAGAGTCTTTTGTTGATGTCTTGTTAGACACGACGAGGACACACAGAAGCATATAATCATGTATGTTTTTTTTTATACGATTACGTTTGTATGAAAAGCATGTGTGGTGGCAGCTGTAAGTTTGGTCATGGTTTTGAGGTTTTTATTTTTGTAAGCTTTAATTTGGCTTTTTGTCTCTTCTTTTAAGTCAAAAAAAAAAAAAAAACAATTTTGCTACTTTGGAATTTCATTGAATAAACGTGTTACAGTGTTTCAAGGAAAGAAAAGTTG